>JAVKPL010008210.1:0-110170 GCA_032173675.1 Gastrolobium villosum | reverse complement strand
ATTGCTAGATGTCAGAAGTTTTCCTACTTGTTAAATGACTGCCATATGCTGGATCTGGGTTGTAGAGGCTCTAAATTCACTTGGAGGGGACCCAAATGGCTTCATCTTGATAGAGTCTTCAAGAGACTTGACAGAATTTGTTCAAATGCAGCTTGGAGAACCACTTTTGGAGATGCGGATGTTAGAGAGCTTTACCAAGACTAAACTCAGATCATAATCCTCTTCTTCTTTCTCTTTTCCCCAATGAGAACCAGTGGAAAGAGAGACCTTTCAGATTCCTGGTAGCTTGGCAGAGTCATAGCACTTTTGTTCACTTTCTCAAGTTTATCTGGAACCACCATACCAAGATTGTCACTTGCCTGGAAAACCTAATTGATCCGCTTAAATCTTGGAATAAAAGAGTTTTTGGTTGTATCCAAGTTAGGAAGGATTACCTTTTAAAAAGAATCCAAGAGACCCAGATTAACCACACCAACCAGCATGATATTGCCCAATCTGATCTTGATTTTGCTCTTCAGGATGAGTTGAATAGAGTTTTAGAACAAGAAGAAGTTCTTTGGTTTCAAAAGGCTAGATGCAAATGGATTGAGGATTGAGATCGTAACACAAGATTCTATCATACAACTACCATAATTAGAAGAGCCAGAAACAAAATTTTAGAGCTCAAGAATGATGAGGGTCATATGGTTAGAGAAGAAGACAGCCTGAACAAGATTATTCATGATTTCTTCACTAATCTTTTTACTGAAGAAGATCACTCCAGACCTTGGGAAGTCACCAATACTTGCTGGCCTGCATTAGAGGAGACTGAGTTGACAACCTTGAAGGATCCTATCTCGGAATTGAGTATCAAGGAAGCTTTCTTCTCCATGAATGCTCTCAAAGCTCCTGGTCCAGATGGCTTCCCAGCTTTTTTCTTCCAAAAAATCTGGGATATTATGAAAAAGCAAGTGGTTGATTGTGTGCATCAGATTTGGGAGAAGCCGGATGAGGTGAAGGATCTAAATAAAACCTTTCTGGTTCTCATTCCAAAACTGGAAAAACCAGAAAAGATTAACCAATTTCGCCCGATTGCTTTGTGTTCTGTTCTTTATAAAGGTATCAGCAAGATTATAGTGAGCAAGCTGAAACCCCTTCTCAACAAATTGATTTCTCCTCAACAAGTCAGTTTCGTTCCTAAAAGACAAATCCAGGACAATATTATCATTGCTCAAGAGATGGTTCACTCTATGAATAGAATGAAGGGGAAAAGGGGATTCTTCACAATCAAAATCGACTTAGAGAAAGCCTATGATAGGATGTCTTGGAATTTTATATATAAAGTGTTGTCTGAGATAAACATCCCAGAATCTCTGGTGAATATC
This sequence comes from Gastrolobium villosum, assembly GCA_032173675.1. Classification (NCBI taxonomy): domain Eukaryota; kingdom Viridiplantae; phylum Streptophyta; class Magnoliopsida; order Fabales; family Fabaceae; genus Gastrolobium; species Gastrolobium villosum. Next base: position 108,806 of record JAVKPL010008210.1, on the reverse strand, counting down.
ATAATGCAGTGCATCACTTCAGCTGAGCTTGAAATCCTCTGGAATGGTTCCAAGGCTGGTAGCATCCTTCTGAGTAGAGGTTTGAGGCAAGGAGATCCAATATCTCCCTACATTTTCGTGCTTTGTATGGAAAAACTGACACACTTGATTTCTGATGCAATTGCAAAGAAAGAGTGGAAGCCAATGGCAGCTGGTAGAGGTGGACCATCCATATCTCATCTCCTCTTCGCTGACGATTTGTTACTCTTTGGAGAAGCCAAAATTGACCAAATCAAGACAGTAATGGGTGCCTCACAAAGTTTGGGATCATGTCTGGTCAGAAGTTGAGTTACCCAAAATCTAATATCTTCTTCTCCAAAAATGTTCCAATTGATGTTGCTAATGAGATAGTGAAGATTAGTGGTTTTGCTCAAACAAAAAACTTGGGCAGATACCTGGGATACAGAATGAAACATGGCCGGACTAGTAAACTTCACTATGGAGAGATCATGGATAGGGTTAACAATAGGCTCAATGGTTGGAAAAATCAGTGTCTATCTATGGCAGGTAGAGTGACTCTAGCAAAATCGGTCATCTCCACTATCCCTATGTTCCACATGCAAAACAGCTTATTACCTGTGGGTATTTGTGAAGAAATTGAAAAGAAGCAAAGGAATTTCATTTGGGGAGATACTGAGGTTCATAGGAAGCATCATGCAATCGGTTGGGAACACCTTCAACTCCCTAAAAACCAGGGTGGGTTAGGTATTCTCAATCTCCGCATCCAGAATGAAGCTTTCATCCAAAAGTGTGCTTGGAATATGGTTCAGTCTCCATCTCAGCTTTGGGTCCAAGTCTTGCTATCCAAATATGGCAGGAGAAAAGATATGCTAAAAGAGGTAGTTAGTAAACCTTATGATTCCCACTTGTGGAAAAGCATTTGTAAGGTCTGGCCTCAAATGATAAGCAATACTTCTTGGCAAATAGGTAATGGCAAGAAGATTGATTTTTGGAAAGACAATTGGACTGGTCTCAGCCCAAACCTCCTTGCTCATACTCATACCCTTCCTTCTCAAGAGGTCTTGGATTTAAAGATTAGCAACAGTATTTTCCTTTCTGAAGGAGGCTGGAATGGGCATTATCTTGTGAACCATTTTGACCTTAATGTGGTGAACAAAATTCTTGTCATTCCTCATCCAGATGATGAAGCCGAGGAGGATAGCATAGCTTGGACTAACTGGAACCCTGGGCATTCCATAGTTAAGCTGGCATACAATAACTTGTTAGATTCTAGCAATCCTTCCCCCATTGACTGTTGGGACCGTATTTGGAAGTGGAAAGACAAGGAAATAGTCAAAATGCTTATCTGGAAAATGCTTCATGATAGAATGCTAACAAGAGAGTCAATATCAAAGTGGAGTGGTAGTTCCAATAAGTGCCCTTTCTGCCCTGAAGTGATTGAAGATTGCCTTCATGTGTTTAGAGATTGTTGAAAGGCAAGAAAGTGCTGGCTGTTGCCCATGTTGCACCCTCTTCCATCGAGTTTCCTCACTGTGATTTCTTTTAGGGAGTGGATGATTCTGAATCTCACTTCAAACAACAGCAACCTCAAGGATTGGAGAGACTCTTTCTTTACCACTTGCTACTTTTTGTGGTTATGGAGGAATAAGGAAATTCACGAAGAAGGTTTCCAGCGTCCTGAGGATCCTTCAAAGGCTATTGCTGTAGAAATTGAGGAAAATAGGTTCTGTTTGGCTAAGTTTAAAAAAACATTTTCAGGAACTTCTCACTCTCAACTTCCTACATCGTGGATTAGGCCTGCGGAGGACTTTCTGAAATTAAACGTGGATGGGGCTGTGCAAGGTAATCGGGCAGCTTGTGGTGGTCTCTTGAGGGATAGGAATGGATTATGGTGTGGCGGTTTCTCAGCCTTCATTGGCTCTTGCATTCCTCTGCATGCTGAACTTTGGGCTCTCCTTTATGGACTTGATTTCGCCTGGAAGCATGGCTGGAGGAAACTAGTGTTGGAAACTGATTCTTCTCAAGCGTTTTGCCTTCTTACCAATCATGGTAATGATACTCGAAAGCTGCCATTGGTAGCTAAGATTCGAGTCCTTTTAATGAAAGAGTGGACTATCTTATTGAATAAAATTCCTAGGAGTAGCAACACCTGTGCGGATTGGATTGCGAAGAAGGCTTTGGATGATTCCTTTGCGCTCAAATCAATCTCCTCCCCTCACAGCGATCTGTTAAATCTTCTTGCTGCTGATCTTTTGGATCCGGGTCTGAATAAGGTGGCTGCTAGGAGAAATACAGGATGATGCTTGTTCCTGGCTTTCTGCTAGTGTTTGATGTTTTGTTTTCTGCTGTTTCTTGTTCTGTTTTTTTCCTTCCTTCTTGTTTGCTTTTCTTTTATTTTGTGGGGCATTGCCCCTTGCTGTAACCAAAAAAAAAAAAAAGTTTTTGAAAAAAGAGAAAAATGTTGATCCAATAGTGATTAGATAGATAATGAATTGGTAATAGAAGATTTTGGTGGTAAAAATATCCGTGATTCTCAACATTAGTATTCATAGCTTTGTTCTTTTGATTATTGGGCTTAGGCCCATTTATATTTACGAACTCGAAAAGGGCAACAAAAAACAAAAAGAAAAGCAAAAATGTGAATTGCAATTTGCAATGCAGAGGGAGAGTGTCTTGTTCTTGTCCTGTATCGAACCACCGGCCGTTCATCGGCACCGTCGTCTTCATTTTCCGACCGTCTTCTCCGCCACAGGTTTCTTGTTTTTGGTTCAATTATTACTTACATTTTGAACTTGTTTCTTGTTACCCTCATATTTATGCAAATTTTCCTGCTTTGTGATTGAACAATGAATCATATTCTTCCTGTGATTATCCCTATTGCTATTGATATCTTACCTTATTGCATATCCTATACTAGACAGAAACTCTTTTACTGTTCTGAAATATAGTTGTTACTTTATGTTCTGTTTATTCTCAGCATAATAATCTGAGCAGAACAGAATAGTAGAATAGAATGGGTAGCAAGAGTAGGAAAGAGAGAAGAAGAAGAAGATCAGATGATTCTGCATCAGAGTCCTCTTCTTCACAGTCTGATGATTCGTCTCCTGAGAGGGGTTCTGATAGAAGCCGAAGAAGTAGCCATCGCAGTCACAGAAGCGATCGTCGATCACGGCGGAGCCGGAGCCGGCAGGACTCAGATAGTTCCACTGATGACAGTGGTGATAGGGGTGGGAAGAAGAAAAAGTCCTACAGGAGCATCACTGAAGAGGAAATAGCGCAGTACTTGGCGAAAAAGGCTCAAAGAAGGGTTTGAACTCGCTTCTTCATATATATTTGATGTTTCTTGATTTGAATTCAAGGGTGCATGTTGATGTTGCAATCTATTCGATTTTGTGCTCAGGCATTGAAAGTTGCTAAAAAATTGAAGACTCATACAGTATCTGGGTATTCGAATGACTCAAATCCATTTGGTGACTCTAATCTTAATGAGACGTAAGTTCTTCTCTTTTCCCTAATTTTTTTCTCTGTCTTGTGTTTATATATTGTTTTTAATTTTTTTTATCTAATGATTAAATTTATTTCATACTCAAGAGATAAATTTTCCAGTAAGCACTAGGAGCTTATATGCAGAAATATATATATATATATATATATATATATATATATATATATATTTTTCTGAGAGCAGCCGCCATGCTTACAAATTAGAGCATTTGAAATTTGACACCTCATCAGAGAGCCATTAGATCAAGAAATATCAATGGTGTCACATGCTTACAAATTAGAGCCATTGATATTTTTTGAAAAGTGGGCCCCACACACACACATATATATATATATATATATATATAGGGAAAACCGTTGTTTCTGTAACCTGATTTGCTGTATGTGCAGCGGCTGCAGAAATCATTTTGCCATATATATATATATATGGCTTGAAGGAATTTTTAATTTTGTGGAGAGGGGACTATTAATTATAAATATGTTGGTTCCCAGAAGCCAGTTAATTATTGATGGATTAATCGATTAGGTTCCTCCATGATTCTGTTTTTCAATTTAGTTAAAATTTCAGATTGTGCAAGAACATATATAGAAAATTATTTGGAAAGCTTTGCGACAATTGTGTCATTAGTCTTTCAGGAGGTAATTAGATGGAGGGTGGTATAACAGACATTTGGTTGTTTAAATAATTCATTGACAAAATGATACCTCTTGCTGGACCATTCTCTCTCTGTTTGTGTCTCTCTCTTTTTCTGTAATTTGAATCTTTGGGGATACTTGCTACAAGTGCTTAAGTTGCCAAGATTAAGTCACCATGGGATAGATTGAAGTATTATCCATTAGGAACCAAAGCTGCAACTATTTGATTGACTATTATACTTGTTTATCATCTAAAATAATTCCAGAACTTCCGTGGCTGACTGTTGGACAACTTTATTTTGGAGGACTATTGAACAAGGAAAACAATTAGATCACCTTGAAATGAATATTGTTAGTATTGTAATCTTTGACGTTTTAGCCTGACTCTTGTTACTATTTTTTATGTTATGGAAAGAAGATTAAGCTTTCTATTTTTTTTTTTTTTGTGTGTGTGTGTGTGTGAAGGGCCGGCTTGGCTCAGCGGTAAGCTTGCTTGCCGTGGTGTGTCAGGTCGCGGGTTCGAATCAGTCTCTCTGCAAAAAGCAGGGGAAAGACTGCCTAGAGTATTCCCTTCCCCAGACACTCACGAAGTGGGTATTTGAACTGGGTCGGCCCTTTTTTGTGTGTGTGAGTGTGGGGGGTGGGGGGGTGTGGGGGGGGGGGGGGATATCAGCTGTAATTGTTCTTAGATAACTTTGATATATCTGCTTTCATATTTATTTTGCTTGCCTTATTTATTTCCAGTAAGCTTTCCACTATTTTGACATTGTTATGTTCTACAAGCAGTCACTAATTTCTTTACTAGAAATTAATGTATTAGTAGTTGAATGATGACTACCTATGTCGCCATAATCCCAAAAATGCTATTGCTAGGTTTGTTTGGCGCAAGAAGATTGAGCGTGACGTTGTTCAAGGTGTGCCTATTGAAACATTTTCAGTTAAAGCTGAGAAAAAGAGACTGAGAGAAAGGATGGTACGTGTTTTTCTCCAATTTTTTTTTCCTATGTTATAAATCAGGGATGGATGTACATGGATGTCACAATCAATTATAAAATTTCTACTTATATTATATAGGATCTTAATATTATTACTAAATATACATTTGCCACCACTAGTTAGTTATTTTGTGACCGATATTTACACTATTGTTTTTGGGGGTAGGATATTCATACTACCAAATTCTCTTACTACCACTTCACTACCACACTATTCACCATTGGATTAGAGGAAAAGTTGAATGAAGAGAGAGAAAAAAAAATAACTTTTGAATCCAATGGTGATTAGAGTGGTAGTGAAGTGGTAGTAGAAAAATTTGGTAGTATGAAGGAATAGTGACCATTGTGCCACTGTTCCCGTTCTTTATTACCGGAATGCCACGCGACCGGACTTATTTCCCAAACTGCCACGCAGGGTAGTTCGCCCCCGTCAGCAGCGACCTCGGTGGGCTGATGTGTCAGCGAAAAGGTGGTGCAGGAGTTCGCTGACGTCAGCAGCGAACTACACAGCATTTAATGCTGCAGCTGCCGCGCCACGTGTCGAACATGCACAGAGGTCGCGTCCTACGTAAGCGAACTCTGTGCAACGGCTAGTCAGCCACGTGGCTGACATGCACAGAGGTCGCGTCCGACGTAAGCGAACTCTGTAAAACGGCTAGTCAGCCACGTGGCTGACATGCACAAAGGTCGCGTCCGACGTGGGCGACCTTTGTGCAACGGACACATCCCCTCCCCCCCTATATAAACACCCCCCCCCCCCACCATCCCTCTCCCCACACCCTCAGCCACCCCTTCTCCCTCTCTTACTCTCTTGATTTTTCTTCCTTCTCCCTCTCTTACTCTCACTCTTCCTCTCTCTTTTATTTTCATTTGAGGTTAGTAATGCATTTAATTAAATGTTGTTTATTTTGTTATTGTTATTTAATTGCTTTAATTTATATTATATTTAGCATAATACATTAAGTTAGATGACATATTAATTGTTATGTTATTTCAATTAGTTTAATATTTATACTTTATTAATATGATTTAGGGTTTAGGAATATTTTTAGGATTAATTTTATCACACATTAGGTTAGATGACATTGTATTTATTTTATTATTTAAATTTGTCTAATATTAGTAGTTTAGTAATTGCATATAAAATAATGTTAGTTTTTAATTATGTTATATTACTTTAATTAGTTTAATATTTGTACTTTAGTAATTACATTTTAATGTTAGTAGTTAAATAAAATTTAGTTTAATTAATAATGTAATAAATTATTTTTTATGCATTATTTATTAATATGATTTAGGGTTTAGGAATATTTGTAGGATTAATTTTATCACACATTAGGTTAGATGACATTTTATTTATTTTATTATTTAAATTTGTCTAATATTAGTAGTTTAGTAATTGCATATAAAATAATGTTAGTTTTTAATTATGTTATATTACTTTATCCTCAACCACATCCACAGCAACCCATTGCACGGGGTTACCAGAAGCACATCTTGCAATCAGTCGAGACAGTGATTGACCTCGTTGTAATCTCAACTTCTTGTATATTAGTTTCTTGAGCTCAGTATATTTGCAACGCGGGCTCATGCGGAAGATCTTTGTATCTCCTTCAAACACTTGACCGTTCGGTCCAAAATATCTTCTTCCATTGTAATATAAAAGACATATTACATCATTGTTATTTTCACTCATTTTGAACTGAAATACAAAAACTTTACAAACAAAAATAGAAACTTCCTTTTATGTAAACTGACGAGAATGACTTTTTTTGGAGAGGGAGTGGGGTTGTTTAAATAAACATAAGTTCGCTGCCTGGGCCAACGACCTGTTACTGTCGGTATATAGTTCGCTTACCAAGGCAGCGAACTAGTTGGGGGACTGCCATGTGTCACCTAGTTCGCCCCTGTGTCAGGCGAACTAGGGGGGGCTGCCACGTGGAACCAAGTTCGCCCCTGTGTCAGGCGAACTAGGTCTGATGCTGCCACTTGGCACCTAGTTCGCCTGGGTGGTCAGCGAACTCCACCTGTCTGTCAGCATTAAATGCTGCCTAGTTCGCTGCTGATGCCAGCGAACTTGTCAACCACCAAATGGCTAACAAATCAGCCCACCAAGGTCGCTGCTGACGGGGGCGAACTACCCTGCGTGGCACTTTGGGAAATAAGTCCGGTCGCGTGGCATTCCGGTAATAAAGAACGGGAACAGTGGCACAATGGTCACTGTTCCGTAGTATGAATATCCTACCTCATTGTTTTTGTTACCCACCGTAACCTAGGGGGGCCTCATCATTGAAGTAGGACTTAAGGGGTCCCCACTAAAGGGCCCAAGGGAGGGGCAAAGGGAATGGAAAAGGGGTATGCTTTCAAGGGGATTGAATGCTCCTGTCCCACCTACACTTACGCATCAAGATGCCCACTGCTCATAGGTTTAAACCATCATTTTTAAGTCAATAAAGGGAAGAATAATGCTCCATATGAAATATGTTAAGCATTAGAATTTTTATATCTATATCCACCATTATATATTTTTTTATGTATGAATAGTTTGTATTCATTTTTCTAAACAGAGGACTCTCACATAGTCCAATTCCAACTTTTTCAAATGAAAAATTCAAACAATATATTTTTTTTTGGCCTTTAGGGAGCTAGCATTTTGTTTTTGAACAAAGGTTTAGGAGAATGGGAAGTTGCCCCATTTCAATGTCAAGGCATATGTCACAACCCTTAGTGAGGGGCAGAGGGCATAGTATACTCACAGAAAACCTACCAATTAATGTCTACTAGTGCTTACTGAAAGGATTTGAACCCAAAATCTTTTTATTGATGATGTTTGATCTTACCAGTTGAGACAACCCTTAATGGCTTAGGTAGCTAGCATTTACTCGATAGGGGAGGGCAGGATCTGAACATAGTCTCCATCTAAGATGGTGAGCCAGATTATCACCCGAGGTATTACCCAAGTGATATTAGTGAAATTCTGGGTCTGTCATTTTTGTATGCAGTTCTTGGTTCCATGTTCACTTCTGTCTTTATGGGGACTTACTGCATGATGATTTGCTACTTTTAATTGAATTGTGACAAGTAGGCATATAGTGATATTTTATATTTATATCTGTTGGGCGTGACGCATTGAGAGAGGAGGAATGGTTTGGATTTTCAAGGATGGAACATAACATTTAAGTGACTAACCCCCCCGCCCCCCCCCCCCCTAATTATGTACCTTAGAAGGACTGTGATGGGCCTATAATAAATAATCCAAACCCATTAGTATTTTAGAATTAGTATATATAGAAGTTGAGGGTGATGTTTCTGTTAGGCATGTATTGAGAATATTTGGAGTGGGGTTTTGGAAAATGATCTCTTGGGATCTCTGAGGCTTAGGTATTTGGCTTGAGAGTGAGTGAGGTCTTTTGGTGTTATTTTCTGCATTTTACCTTGAATTAGTGTTTGTAATTTCTTGACTTAGTAAATACATAATATAATTTTCTGGGTTCCATCAATTTGGTATCAAAGCACTACAATTCTGGGAGTGCTCTTTGATCCAAATTTGAAAAAAGAAAAAAAAATGGAATACAGATTGACGAAGGCTGAGAAGAGCTTGGATCGTGTGGAGAAAAGAATGGATGAAGTGGAAGACTCTGTTCGTCAATTGAGAGAGACGATAATGGAACTCATTGATCGAGTGGACCCATGGGAAAGGAGATCAGTTACTGAAAATAGAGTTGTTGCTCATGGTGATGATCGTGGAGAGAGGGTCCTGCATGCAACAGTGAACCAAAGGGAAGAGGTTCCATACTTCACCGGCGAATATCCATATGTGTGGATTTTTCAAGCGGAGCATTATCTTAGGGTGAATCGAACCCCTGTTGAAAAGCAAGTGGAGACAACTTCAAGTGGTTTTGCGGGAAGGGCGAAAGGTTTGTTCCAATGGTGGAAACCCAGAAATCCGATGATCAAATGGGAGGGATTTCGCTTGGCAGTCGTACAAAGGTTCAATAGCTTGGTTTGCAGGAAACCATACCAAGGTCAGATGACGTTCTTGACCATTCTGAAGGAAAAAAATCGAGCGGGAGGTGCAGAAGATCAGGACGCTGTAGAAGACAAAGGGGATAGATCGGAAAAAACAGAAGAAGATGGAAGCATAGTAGAAGAAGAGGAAGAAATCGAAATAGAAAAAGAAAAAGCAACAACGGTGGAAGAAAGAAAGGAAGAAAAAGAAATGCAAGAAGACGAAGAAGATCAAGGGGAAGATGAGGTGATGGAGGTAGCCTTCTTAAACGATATAAAGAGGGAGATTAGTGCAGAGGTCAGATTGCATTTCCCAGCAATGACGTCTTCCTTTTCGACGGAGCTCAGCCAAACGATGATGCTGGCCCAGCGCATAGAGGAGCGAGAATGTGAGTTGGGGAGGATGAGTTCAGCTAGGAGCAGTTGGGGAAATGGGCTTAGTAGTGGACAATTGGGCTGGTCTGTATTGGGGGTTCGAGATGCCCGAAATGGGCCAATTCAAAATGGGCTGCAAAATAACACTTCATAATCAGGTTCCTTTTCTTCAAGTATAACTGGGTCAAGAGGCTTCAAAATATGGGATCCCGGTAGAAATTTTTCTCACTTTACCTATCCTCTTTCTTCACCTTCCTTGAGGACAAGGTGAATTTTGAAGGGGGAGTATTGATGGGCCTATAATAAATAATCCAAGCCCATTAGTATCTTAGAATTAGTATATATAGAAGTTGAGAGTGATGTTTCTGTTAGGCATGTATTGAGAATATCTGGAGTGGGGTTTTGGAAAAGGATCTCTTGGGATCTCTGAGGCTTAGGTATTGGGCTTGAGAGTGAGTGAGGTCTTTTGGTGTTATTTTCTGCATTTTACCTTAAATTAGTGTTTGTAATTTCTTGATTTAGTAAATACATAGTATAATTTTCTGGGTTCCATCAGACTGCAAGCCTCATCTAATAAGTTTTAATATATCCAATCCAAGTAGGAATATGCTTCTCTTTTGTGATGTTCCGTGTAAATATCATAGAGGGGAGGCTGTGAAAATGAATGCATCTTTCGTTTTATTGTAAATTAGAATATGCCAATATTCACTCAGTGGGAGATCAATTTAACTAAAATTCGTTGTTACATTATATGATTATTTGTTTCTTTTTGAAGGAAATTCAATGATATTGCCTGGTTATATTTACAAAATATTTATCTGCTTGCAAGGATTCATAGGATATCTAGAGTTCTTCTGATTTTTAATATAAAGACTTGATACACTATTCAAGTTAAATCCATTTAAAAAAAAAAAATCATTAGCTTCTAGAGCTACTGCTTCTTACCACTCAGGCTTTTATGATGATATGTCAAACAACTACACAGTCTCACTGTCTACCATTAAACATTCACTAAGTTCTTGTTAATAATTATAATACAGGCAGAAATTGAAAAGGTGAAAAAAAGAAGAGAAGAAAGGGCACTTGAGAAAGCGCAACACGAAGAAGAAATGGTAAGTCCATTCTCATAATTTGTTTTTAGTTGTCATTTTGATCTGTTAGCGGCAAAATTCTATTTTACAATCATGTTTCTGCCTGTCTGTAATATGACATGCCTATTATTCCCAAGCCTTGTTACATAAACAAACTATGTTATCTTTTTTTGTGGATTTATGCACAATATCTCTCGCAGGCACTGTTAGCTAGAGAACGTGCTCGAGCTGAGTTCCAGGACTGGGAAAAAAGAGAAGAGGAGGTATGATTCTTTGAATTCCTTTCATTTCTTGTTATTGAATATAGTATTGGCAATCTGATGAATAACTTCATTTCATATGCAGTTTCATTTTGATCAAAGCAAGGTTAGGTCTGAGATTAGATTGCGTGAAGGGCGTGCCAGGCCAATTGATATCCTTACCAAGCACCTCAAGGGCTCCGATGATTTGGATATAGAAATAAATGAACCATACATGGTCTTCAAGGTTAATATTTAGCTTTATAGCAATTTGTGTCTCCTTTTCCTTTAACTATTGTAAATTATTATGGAATACAGCTCTCAAAAACTTATCATACTGTGTCCTTAGTATGACTAAAGGTTTCCAGCTTTAAATGTCAATATAATTGGACAAATTACATCATGATTTGACATATACGGTGCAGGGTTTGACAGTGAAAGAAATTGAAGAGCTTCGTGATGACATCAAAATGCATCTGCACCTTGACAGGGCCACCCCAACCCATGTAGAGTATTGGGAGGTATCTCCATTGTTTATTTAGTTAATGTATAATCCTTCAGAGTACTTATTACTTAGTAGCTTCTACCTTATCTACTTTATAATATCCGGTTAATGATACAATGATCTTGTTTTATTCACTTCAGGTAATATTGGGTATGACTATTACTTTGGATCTAACCTTGTTGTGATATAAAGAATCACATTTCTGACATGATACAGAAATCACTGTTTTAACAAATAATGCAAAAGACCGAAACAGCTGAAAATCAAGGTTAAAAGTGTTTAAAATTCATATCTATATGGTTTTTAGTAATTATATGATATCATTCATCATATGTATTTGGGTACTCTCAAATTATAGGACAACATGAATGATTTGGTTTATCATATACATGAAAACAACAAAACGAAAGTTGGAGGCAATATGCTAGATAAAGAATATGCTTAATGCATAAGATGCTTATTTTTTAATATTTTTTGTTCTTATTTGTGTATAATATGTTTCTTTGTTACGATTAGAGTATTTTGCATTGTAGTTAATGCATTTATTGTTGTGATATATCATTACGTATAGATATAAACTAGTACTAATATAATTGCATTAACAAAAATAAGAAATGCAGAGTGACATGCATGTGAATTCCTATTATTGCGTCAATATGTCATAGTTTAAATTGTTACTGATTAGCATATTTATTTATGATGAGGGTTTTATTTTATTTTTTATCAATTGTTTATATATATACAGATACATACATATTCTTAAATTTTAATTTTAAATGTGAATGACATCATGTGGTTCAACTATTGGTCTAACGGGTTGAACCAATTGACCCCTAACCTTACAGATTTTTCCTGGTCGTTCTTATTCCAGGTATTAAAATACTTTCAGAAAAATATTATGGAAATTATCTTAAGAGGAGATATCACGTCTGTGTTCTTACTCATGCTTGTATACAATAATGTCAAAGAACTGATAGTTTCGAATTTAAACTGTTTGGGAATAGTATAGGGATTATATCTTTCAAAAGTTTCTTTTTAATTTTTAAATGAGCATATGCGCAATGTCTTCTATGCATTTCCTATTGCCATTGAAAATAACTATTTGCAAAGGCATGACCTTATAAAAGTATAGACTGTTCAGGTTTGAAGTTTTTCTTTTTAAAATTGGATTTTGTAATATAAATCTCTTTTTTTTTGAATATACCAACCCTGAGGCGAGTCGGCCTCCGGGTATCCCAACAAGCTTCAACTCTTTGAGTCATAGTTAAAGCTCTTCGCCCCTCACCAAAGATGTATTTGGTGAGAATCTCCTCATTTTACTCGGTCCGTGTTGCCAACTGAGTTACACCCATTGGGTTCTTCCCTTCTTTTTTTAATCTGGTGGTGATATGAGGGTTATGAAAGTTTTTGGTTTTTATATCTTATATGTTGGAACTGTTGCATTTATTGAGTTTAAGCATTGGGGTGTTTCCTGGCCAAGATTCTGATGAGATCCAGCCCTTAATGCTCTACAAGGGGGATAAAAGAAGGAAGATTTGGGCTCCAACTGCTGAAGCCACTGTTGCTGACTCAGCAAGGCAGTTATAACTGCTTAACTGTTTGCAACTAACTATAACAGAAGAAGGGAAGCGTGAAGTTAGGCTGGGGGAGATTAAATAGGAAGGAAGGGAGTAGAGGGGGTTATCTGGATTCTTAAGTGAGTCATTGGGACTGGGAGAGTGGAGAGCCTCTCAAATTGTTCTTCATCATTGTTTCTTTCCCTATTTCATTGTAATTTTCTGCCATGGCTGTTCCACTGGCATTTTCGTTCATTTGATGTAATAGAGCCGACTTCTTGTTGTCAATTGAATACAATTACTGTACTCGTGAATAATTTCAGTAATGAACGTTGGAATTTCTGCTGAATACATTGTTGTTTGCTGTTATCTCTCTGTTATTGGAGTGGGTTGTATCAGATTCAAAGACAGATAGAACTCATGGTTGCTTGCACAAAGTGGACATGGTTTATTGGAATGCAAATTTTTTTTTTTATTCGTTGGTTTTGTGGAATTCCGTGTTTAAGGTAGGTAGCAGAGTATCGCTAATACACAGTTATATTTTGGATAAAATGGAGGCAGGAGAATTTTCACTTTTCTAAGTATATTTTTGGTATTGTCTTCTCTTTTAATAAATTCTTCCTTTATTAAAAAAAGTTATGTGCTTGGTAGAAATATAATTTTAGGGGAATGGGGTGGAGTGGATGGTGAGATTGTTTACAACTCTATTATACATAGCCTACATGGGAATTGAGACGTTATATTATATTTCTTTCCATAACAATGTGCATGGGAAGGACTTCTAGCACGAAGAATATTCAATTATACCGTGAGACTGCTTTTCCCTTTCCACTGGTTTTCCCTGTTTGAATTTATTCAAGTGTCCTTTGACTCCTTTGTTTGTTTATCCTTGTCTGCATGTGCATGCTGGTATTATGTCTTCTGGTATGTGGTACCTTTTATGTGAATATGTATGTCTTGTTATGTTTATGTCTTATATGCACATAGAAGCATCATTACTCTTATGAACTGGAGCCCAGATGAATTAGTTGCCTTCTTAATCTTTTCCTCTTCTGTTTCAGTTAACTCATGGCCATTGTGGGTGGCTTCTTTAACATGTAATGCTATGGATCTTGGCACTAAATTAGTTATGTCATCATTCATGTTCAAAATTGAAGATTTATTGGGCGATATCTTCATACAGGCACTCCTTTTGGTGTGTGATTGGGAGCTAGCTGAAGCTCGCAAAAAAGATGCACTGGACCGAGCTAGGGTGCGTGGAGAAGAACCTCCGGCTGAGCTGCTTGCAGAAGAAAGGGGTCTGCATTACAGTGTTGAGCCAGACGTGAAGAGGCTTTTGCAGGGGAAGACACATGCAGAATTGGAAGCATTACACGTACATATTGAGTCAGAGATGCGTAATGGTACAGCAAAGGTGGTTGAGTACTGGGAGGCTGTTTTAAAACACCTCCACATATATAAGGCTAAGGTAATCTCCATCAGATTTTTTTTCCCATGTTGTGATACATGCCTAAAAACAGTGATTTGTTCACTCCATTATGAAATTGCTGCAAATGCAGGCTTGTTTAAAGGAAATTCATGCTAAAATGTTACGCAAGCATTTGCAACACCTTGAACAACCATTGGAGGGTGAAGATGAACTGGAAGATGCTCATGTTATGAAATCTGAGGAAGATACTGAAGATTATGTTAAAGGTATAAGCTGTTTATCATTGTTTAGTTGTTTGTGAACATGGACTCTTTTATGTGCTTCCTCCATCCAAATTTCATGTTAATATTTTTTGTGATATCCGATCTGCAGATGAATCATTTTCACCAGAGCCCATTAAAGGAGAGGATCAAGAAGCCGAAGATGAGGCTGGGTCATTTTCACCAGAACTGTTGCATGGTGATGAAAATGAGGAAGCCATTGATCCTGAAGAGGACAGAGCTCTACTGGTAATCTTTTTAAGCATGGTTTTTAATAATGATCTCATAAATCATGTGTGTTTAAGTATGTAGACTAACTCAACCATGAGGGTACATTCATAGGAGCGAAAACGAATGGCTGTAAAGGAAGAGCAGCAGAGACGAATTCAGGAAGCAATGGCATCTAAGCCTGCTCTAGCTGAAGAGAATTTTGAAATGAAGGCCATGAAAGCTATGGGAGCTATGGAAGATGGAGATGCAGTGTTTGGCTCTGGTGCTGAAGTGAATCTAGATTCACAGGTATCCTTTCTTTGTTATTTATATAATTTTAATTCTTTGTGAAATCGCATCAAATGATTGTCACTTTCCATTATTCTTTTGAATTTGCATGTTGATAGATTGAAAAATATTTAGTTAGTAGAAATACAAAATTCTGGACTTTGGTAAGTACTATTATGAAGGATGTGGGTGGTTATCAACTTATCATAGAAGAGAGCTTTGTGCATCTGTATAAATGTTGTCTTATCATACCCTTTGGGTTTTAGTTTCTTCTCTCCAAAGTAAAAGTTGACACTGGAGGGGGTAAATATAATTTCAATTGTATATTTTGTTATTTTAAGGAGAAATAGAATGCTTGTTAACTATATTCTCCTTATACTTAAAAGTTTCTCATGTGACTGATAAATGTGTTGGAGCAGGTTTATTGGTGGCATGACAAATACAGACCCAGGAAGCCAAAGTATTTCAACCGTGTTCACACTGGATACGAGTGGAACAAATATAATCAGACTCACTATGATCATGACAATCCACCTCCAAAGGTTGTACAAGGCTATAAATTTAATATTTTCTACCCAGACCTTGTTGACAAGACAAAAGCTCCAACTTACACTATTGAGAAGGATGGCAGCAATGGTGAGACTTGCATTATAAGATTCCATGCAGGGCCACCATACGAAGATATTGTAAGTCTACTGTTCTTGATGTTCTGAAGGTTTTATAATTTTCAACCAAATTACTTATTTAATGTGTCTTCAACGACAGGCTTTCCGCATTGTAAACAAAGAATGGGAATATTCTCATAAGAAAGGTTTTAAGTGCACGTTTGAACGAGGAATTCTACATGTGTACTTCAATTTCAAACGCTACCGCTACCGCAGATAATTTCAGGCACCAGTGAAAACGTTTCTCTTACAAGTTTGAGGAAGGATACAAGGCTCTACCATTTTGAAGATTTAAAAAGTGTATGTGAAGGAGCCGGCATTAGAGTTTCTTTAGGATATTTGGAGGAATTATCCAAGTGTTACTTCAAGCAAAATTTGATTGTGTGTACTTTTGATGACACATATGACATGAAATTTAAAAGTTGAAAGAGTTAGCGGTAGTGGATATTGTTAGAACAATATAAATCACGGTCTCTCCTTGGAAACGATTGAAGGGGCACAAGGACACAGCAAAAGTGAAAACATTGTTTTCTTTTTTCTTGTGTTTCTTTCTTTTTCTGGTTATTCTTACTTCTGTTTTTGTTTCTATTTTTGTAGTCACATCTAATGAACTTTATGACTCCTAGCAAACATCTAATGAACTTTATGACTCCAAGCAAACACAAGTCCTGAAATGAATACAGATGATCAAATTTTTCAACTAAAGTTTCAATCTTTTTCGCTGTTTCTTTGCCAGTCCAGAAACAGGTTAAATTCTATGGGGTTCGTTCACATCAAGAACAAAATAAGGGCCACTTGGGTGGGAGGACATCATTGTCTTATATATTACCAACTTTGCACTCAGGATATTAAATCATTGCATTAACCTTCAACGATCTTTACGGAAGTCCTGCACAACCCAAAATCATCAATATTAACTACAGGCTTACTATAATATAGGAATAAAGAAATATCTTGGGAACATTACTTACCCAAATGGGCTTTGTTTGATAGCAAGCAGTTCAATATCCAACTGCAGTCCCAAAGTAGCAAACAGTAAAAATGTATATTGAAATAATTCCACTTTTGAAATACAAAAAATAAAAATAATATAAATAAATAAAGGGTTTATCAATAATTTTTCCACACACAACATTTTGAAATACAAAAAATAAAAAATTTTTTCTAATATATAAAACTCATAAATAAATCACTTTAATAGGAGCATATCAGAATAAGGACTGCAGCAATAGATGGAGAGCCCTAATGATAAATGTAGAGAAACTACAAAATGGTCATTATGAATAATCAAGAATGGTCTTTTTCTTTTTTGGTTAATGAGAGTTTCCCTTTTGATTACAAAACTTGATATCTAGTTTAGGAAGGGTTAGCTTAAAGTGTAGGCAAAAGGGCTCGGTTAGGATAATTAATCAGTTCCAAAAAACCTTGGTGCCAGATGAGCACTGCCCTTGTGCTGGTTAATGGGTTTTCATGGAGGAAAGAATAGTGAAGTTATTGTTACACACAAGAAATCACTTTTTAAGCATATAAATGTTACACACAAAATCATGAAAATTTATTTCAGGATTATAATAATATTTATTTTAACGAGGTCGTTTTGGGATATAAATGTAACAGATGTTGAGTATCCTCTAAGGTACTCTTCAAACATGGAAATGGTGAATAGAACATTCCTACTGGAACTAGTTTCCTAGTGTTTACTTCTTATTCTTCAAACATGTCTTTGAACTATAGCAATTCATTGAATGCTAGTGAATTTCCGTTAGACAGACGAAGAGATTCTTAGCAAGATTACGGGTTCATGAAAACTTGTACTTTACAGAGAAAGACCAGCTGATTAAATTTTGATTACATTGTTTAATCTTGAGATGGTTCCAGTCAAACCAGAGATGAAGCCAGAAGAACCATTATGACTTTAAGTAAACAAGAATAGGTTAAAATCAGTATTGCTATAAATTGAAATGTAGGAGATCAAAGATGTTAAATATTTCATATTTCACCGGAACTTTTACCATCTAAGACAAAATTTGGATCTTCACAGATTTTGTTGACCAATGAAAACCTAAAGCAAGCATTTTTCATCCTTAAAATCCAAACCTGAACTGACTGAACCTCAATCAACTTGGTGTCCAAAGGAGATCTTGCAAACTTAGACATGGAAATAGTAATTAAGCCTAAGGTATCAATGGAGTGCTGGAGGTGGTGATAATGGGGCCCAGAAATTTAATAATTCAATCTAGAATTATATTCAATTTATGTAGATGCATAAGTATATTTAACATGGGTCATGTGATATGGACCTAAAATGTTAATTGTAGCATCAATTTACAAGAACAAATCATAACAAAGAGATCAGAGAAATTCACCTCTATTGTTGCATTTGGAGGGATCTCTTGGACTCCTTTTCTTCCATAGGCAAGTTCAGGAGGAACAATTAACAGTCGCTGCAGAAAACTAACTAAATTACTGCCTGATGAAAGCCTATGATCCAACCCAAAATCTAAACAATGTCCACCCCTTTTACACAAATTTTAATGCAGATGCTGATAGTGAGTTAAAATAATTTAGTGAGATGTCAAAACCCTACTCAACTTTCTTGTAAATATATAATCTTAAAAGGTCTAGCTGTTTAGGAGCTTAGCAATAAAAACCTATTGTCTAAGGGTTTTATATTTCTCATGTTGAATGAGAATTTTTTGACACATCTACACAGTTGTAGAGATAAAAAGCATGTGGGAAAATGTGTTAGAAAAAATTAGATTTTTTTTGCCAATAACGGCAAAATGGTCAGTGTTCCGCAGATGATGATAGGGTGTAATAGGAAAGTTTGAATTCTTATGTATATAATGAGAAATATAAAACCTATTGTCTAAACATATAAAATGCTTGAATTATTATATGACAAAAATAAAATAAAATACAAATGTAAAGTAAAACAAAGCAAAATCTTTAGTATAAAGTCCAATTCAATGTTGTTGCTCAGTAGTGCTATAAGTAGTGGCCCAGTGAAGCTTTCCATCAAATGGATAGAAGGATCCAAACACTTAATTATAATGATTGTCAAGATTTTCAATGACATTTGTAACAAAACACAGAGACCTGCTCCTAGAATTTTTTCTCACCTGGCCTCCTACTCGCATGCCCTGTACTCCTAAATCCAACCCTTTAAGGACTGTTCCCCTCTCGGATTGGCCTACATCAAATCCATAAGGCTGCAATAATTTAAGCATGTTCTCATCAATCAACTACCAAATTTTCCAACAAAAATATATCATAGGTTTATGTATTTCGACAGACCAGAATTTTCTGCAAGTGTTATCATTATGTGACAAGGAAAAGACACGGTTCTTGTTAAGATTGTTAGTTTTAGAATAGTGTAGAAGTCCCATATTGTGTGTGTCTCTTACTGTCAGGAAACCAAGTGGACATAGGTTACTTGTAATAAACTTAGAGATATTTCAGCATGACTGAGTGCTTCTGCACAAATACTATATAAAACCAAAATACATTACCCAATGAATGTAGCTCAGTTGGCAATAAGGTGAGGAGAAAAAAAAAAAAAAAAAACATTACAGTAGGCCTACAATTGCACATTGCTTAATTGTTGTAAAACATATATCTACTAAAAGTGAAAACCCCCAGTATAAGAGGCTCCTTGACTTGTGAGGGTAGGGGTGATAAAACATATATCTACTATGGGAGAGGTTATACTTACTACCTCTTTTTTTTACTACTTCTTACTACTAAATCTTAACAGTTGATTTCTGTCAATCTAACGGTTAAGATTTATTGAAAATTAATAATTAATTAATAAATATGATCCAATAAATCTTAACCGTTAGATTGACGGAAATCAACGGTTAAGATTTTTAAAACATAACCTATCTACTATTAATACTAAATAATAATAATGACCAGAAAAGGAGGTAGGATGCATCTTTCTGTAATTAGATACCTCTAAATGTTTGATGTCAAACCATAGTCCCAGAAAGCAGTGTGACTAGGGGGATACATTACAACTACACAGCTAGTAAGTAGTAACGCAGGAAAATCACAATTTGCTTCATTGGTTAACAAAAACTATAATTAGACTAAGTTACAAAACAGTGATGTATTGTGGTCAAGAAGAGAGAGTACCATGAGCTCATCTAATTTCGAAACTTAGGTGATTCGAGGTTGATTTTTTATATCAGATCAAAACCAATTAGTCTACTAGTCAGCATATTTCACATAAATGTGGACATAAATTTTGTTGTAAGAGGTGTACAAGAGGAACTGTCACTTTTAAAACAACCAATTAAGGGAAAAATAATGTTTTGTAACTGGGAATCTTGACAGAAATATTAGAAATAATGGTGTTCATTTTCTCATGCCACTGCATTTGCATTTGATGTTTCCTAACTGCTAGACTAATTGACCTTAATAAGGTAATATGGAAATAGGTGTGAAATTTGGCTGAGTTACTTGGATCATACCGTTCCTCCTCCAATGCCCATTCCTTGTCTACTAGTCATAAAGGTGATACCCTTCCATTTAGCAACATAGTGAACCTAAAATATGATAATCTGGTTATTTCTAAATTCTGAGTAATAGTTAATCACTAATAAATTGCATGTGCAAATGAAAATCAGGGCTTTGGGGGGTGGGGAAGGAGAAGCTGGTAAGATCAGTATAGGATACACAAGCCAGCCTATCAGAATTGGAGAGAAAATCAAATATTAATGTTCTGCTAGAGAGAATCAGGTGCAATATAACAAAAGTTAATGACCAACAAAGTTAGGTATCTGATTGTTAAATCTTTTAATGATTCTTCTCACCTCTCAGGTTACATATTGTTGTCTTTTGGTCCAAAATTTCAGTAGATATAAAATTGACAATCCATGTTATGAAATTTTCAGTCTTCTGTATATAATTGTACATGCATAAGTGACACAACACTAGTGAAAACATTGACAAGCTTTGAATAATGTTGCAGTTCCCCTCAAAAAAATTCTAGAATTGAGTTGGTACTAAAGACCAAACTAAATGGTAAACCCTCATATTTAGTTAATGACTTGAAACTTGAAAGGTGAGTAATACGAACCTTGGGAGAGCCCTCACCCCAAAAGCTAGTTCATGAGGTAGGAGAACCCAAAGTCGATATAAACCCCACATTAATCACGCATATAACCAATGTGGGACTCCAAGTCCCATTCCTTGGAGTAGGATCGTAACAGTGAGAAGGCATTTAGACTGTGTATCATATTGACAAATCTAGAAGCTCTTATAATCTATTCTGTATATAACATGCAAAAGCACTAATGAGTGAAACATATTTAACTGAGTCACAACCGTACTGCAACACGGGATCCTTTCACAGCCTCAGCTCCACTCCCAACCTTCAAATCATAGTACCTGAAGATATCAAAGTTTCATCACACACTGGCCTCCAACTACTAGTACACACGTCTTAAAAATGAAATCAACAAAAAAATAGTGTTGTTAGGTTTAAAACATCAACATCAATAACACCTTTATCTCAAACTAGTTAGGTTCGGATTAAGTTTAAAACATGTGGGGGGTGAATTCAAACTTGAGACTAATCTATGAAATGCTGCAAACCAAAGAAAATTGACAGATTCTGTTTCTCTACGCTGAAGAAAACTTAAATAATGCACTGGATGGGGGAATTTCTCTGTGATCATATCTTATTTGAAGGGGTTTTACAAACTTTAAGTCTACAAGTCATTAATCATCTGAACTCGGTACCAAAGCACAAGGTAGAAAGATCCAAAATCAAAGGGGTTTCAGAAGTGATTAACATATACTTACTTCAGACCACTAGGCAGTGTTGTGTAATCACTTTCAGGAATTTTCGCTCCTCTTAGCTTCAAAAAACAAAAAAAAGTGCACAATTTCAATTAGTACTCAGATTTCAAAGCCATCATTTTTTGTTTTGTTTCAAATAAAGGGCCGACCCAGTTCAAATACCCACTTCGTGAGTGTCTGGAGATGGGAATACTCTAGGCAGCCTTTCCCCTACTTTTTGCAGAGAGGCTGATTCGAACCCGCGACCTGACACACCACGGCAAGCAAGCTTACCGCTGAGCCAAGCCTTCAAATAACTAAAAACAATTAAAAGAGAATAATGGGGACACATACAGCTCTTCTACTTGTGCTAACAGCTTCAGCCACATCACATGCATAGACTCCAGCAACTACATAAAGACTTTTAACATTTAAGCAGCAAGTCACATAAAATGGGACATATAAAGAGAATCTTGTAAGAAAATTAACTAACCAGTTGTGAGAAGAAAACTGAGTAATTCTCTTCTTCCTTCAATCTGTAAAGACACTGTGACTGGTTCTGTAGCAGTTTTGTTTGATGAAGAATATGAGCAGTGGCATGGTAACCTACATGATCTTTTGTTGTTAAGCCTTTTGTGTGTCCCTGTGGAGTTAACAAATTTCCTTAGCTTAGATTAAATAAAAGCTAGAGTATATAAGGAGAAGAAGAAGAACAAAAAGAGAAGTTACTTGTTAAGAGAATGGAGGGAAGAGGGCAATGAAGAAGCATAGGATGGTGCTGATGGTGGAACAAAGAGAGTTCCATGATGTTTGATTGCTGGTTGTCACTACAGTGTGAGACCAGAATCTAGTTTATTTAGCTTTTTATTTTTTATTTTTTTGAAGTTTGGTTAGAGATGAAAGAGAAAGAAAATATAGAGGATAACGTGGTTGATTCCATCCACAACTTTGAAGCATTGAGAAATCACAGGACTTGACCCACTAAAGAGCTTACAAGGTTGGATTATTGATGTAATGATATTGATGTGTCAAGAACAAACCATTCTGGGGATGGATTTGATACCAATATGCTTAAAATCTTAACGGGTTCTATAATTCTACTATATAATGGAAATTTTGTGACATGCTCCCCTCCGAAGTAATGTGAGGTAAATTAAAATCGGTTAATTTTTTCTAAGGTAACTTTAGATTAATTATATTAAACACGCGATTTTAATTATAAATAATTTTATCATTATAATTATTTTTTCCTGATAAAACATGATTAAAAGCGCACGTAGTTGTCTAAATTAATTTTAGGAAAAAAAAAAATTCCAATTAAAACATGAAGATAATAACAATACGAAATTTTCTTTTTTCAAAGATCGAAACAAATTTTGTTTAAAATAAGGGAGAAATTTATATAAAAGATCTCATGTAAGTATATAATTAGGGGTGATAAACGAATCAGGGGCTTTGACTCGGCTTGTGAAGGCATAAGCTTACCTGCTTAATATTGATTGTTAGAATCAGACTTGGACTTGTATAAAAGTTCGTTTAATAAAAAGGTCTTAGGCTTCAATTCAAAAGCTCGGCCTTAGAGCCTCTCAGGCTGATCTATTATATTAATTTTTATTTTTATTTTATATTTTGTATACTACTTATAATAGTCTTTTCTCTCTCCTAAATCTATTTTACCCCATTTTATTAGTTAAATATACTTTTTGAATGATTTTGTTATATATTATGCTATTTGGATATACATTAAATTTATGAAATTATTAGTGTGATTGATTGTATATTTTGTTTGGATAAATTTTTATTGTCTTATTTTTTTTAAACATGTTAAAAGCTAAATCAGACTTTTATTTTTTGTAAATAAGTCAGATCATAGACCTTTAATTATATTCATAACAGATAATAGGTTTGGTCAGGCTAACACATTTAAACACAGACTTAATCTTTTAAGACCAAAGTTCGGCTCGACTCATTAACACCGTATACGACAACGTGAAAATTAGAATTTGAATCAGTTGATATATAGCAATCTTTTCCTTTATTTAATTTTTTTATATGAAATAGTCAATTTTTATTAGGGTATAATATTTACATTATATCGTTTTTAAATAATAAAAGGGTTTTAGGATTCTCATTTAACATGAGAATTTGAATTTTTCTATACACCATTAAATTTTCGTGCCAACATGGGTCTTACACATAATTTTTTCTAACATACGGGTCCCACATATTTTTTTGTCTCTACAACATGAGAATTCAATTCTCATATTGAAAGATAAAACCCATAATAAAATAAGAAAAACACACATTTTCTCTGCGTTTACTTTTTCAATAATGTTGTCATTTGCACATTTTTTTACACCATTGTTATAGCATTTCGTTTTGAGTAAAGACCCAAATTGGTCCCTGACAAAAAACTCGGTGTCCAAATTAGTCCCTCACAAAAATAAACTCGTTAGATAGTCCCCAACAAAGTGAAACAGGACCCACGTTAGTCCTTCTGTCAATCCAAAACTCACGGTGTCAATGACGGTGATGACGTGTCACGTTAAGTGACATGCTGGAGGCCACGTGGGTTGAGGAACGACGTCGTTTTGAAAGACTCATCCACGTTGGTCAGTATGGTCCCTAACAGTTTTAACAAAGGGGACCAGTATGGTCCCTAACATTTTTATCGAGGTCCTTTTTAGTCCCTGCTAAAGTTCTATTAACCTCAGTGCCACCATTTGCTATTAACACACCAACAATGTCATTTCCCCTTATACATGCTGACATTAGTCATGCATAACACAATCAACTTCTGCATAATTCACACCATGATATTCTTAGTTTAGTCTTTATACATTGCTTCCACTCCTTCTTCTTTTTTATCTTCATCGAGTTTATACAACATTTTGTGCCGTTAAACATAACTTCAAATACATAAGTCATGCTACGCACGATGCATGAACAACAATTCAGTACACCAGCAAATCTCAACAGAACCACATTTTAAATTTCACTTCAGGCTACTTGCAAGATATATACGTACTAGAAACACAACAATAATGGATCCAGCAAACACCCTAGCACACATACACACATGCATCATTTCCTTCTCAACACCTTAGCAAACACCTATACACACATACACACCAGCAAACACCCTGGCACACATATACACATACACACATGCATCATTTCCTTCTCAACACCCTAGCAAACACCCATACACCCATACACACCAGCAAACACCCTAGCACACATACACACATGCATCATTTCCTTCTCAACAAATGCACACATATACACACATAACTTCAAATACATAAGTCATGCTACACATAACACATGAAAAAATCAACCTCACCTTGATGTTGGGGCACCCAAAAACTGATCTATTAGGGTTTCTAAGTGTCATGGAGGTTAATTTTTTCATGTGGCTTCATGCGTTATTTTTGTAATGTCAATGTTATTAAATGTATAGTTGAATTTGGTTTAGGAAAAGAAGCCACCTTGTAACTTTTTTACATGGGTGGATGATGCTACATCTGATACCATGGAGCTGGAAGATTGGAAAATTAACAAGCTGGAGTTGAATGTAGCTGAAATGGAGTTCAAGTTGAACTTTTTGGACATGAAGCTCAATGATGAACTGCAGTTGGAGGTGAATGACCACAAAAAAAAGATTAATGAGCACTGTATAAAGATTGAAGACATATCATTGAAGATGCAGGCAGACTTTGAAAGGGTTGAGAAGGAAATGATGCATGTGTGTATGTGTGCTAGGGTGTTTGCTGGATCCATTATTGTTGTGTTTCTAGTATGTATATATCTTGCAAGTAGGCTGGAGTGAAATTTAAAATGTGGTTCTGTTGAGATTTGCTGGTGTAATGAATGTTTGTTCATGCAATGTATGTAGCATGACTTATGTATTTGAAATTATGTTTATTGGCACGAAATGTTGTATAAACTCGATGGAGATAAAAAAAGGAATGGAAACAATGTATAAAGACTAAACTAAGAAAGTCATGGTGTGGATTATGCAGAAGTTGATTGTGTTATGCATGACTAATATCAACACGTACAAGGGGAAATGACATTGCTGGTGTGTTAATAGAGAATGGTGGCACTGGTGTTAACAGAACTTTAGCAGGGACTAAAAAGGACCCCGATAAAAATGTTAGGGACCATACTGGTCCCCTTTGTTAAAACTGTTAGGGACCATACTGACCAACGTGGATAAGTCTCTCAAAACGACGTCGTTCCTCAACCCACGTGGCCTCCAGCATGTCATTTAACGTGACACGTCATCACCGTCATTGACACCGTGAGTTTTGGATTAACAGAAGGACTAACGTGGGTCCTGTTTCACTTTATTGGGGACTATCTAACGAGTTTATTTTTGTGAGGGACTAATTTGGGCACCGAGTTTTTTGTCAGGGACCAATTTGGGTCTTTACTCTTTCGTTTTTTATGATAAAACAAGAAAACAACGTTCTAACACACTATTTTTTTTTTTACTTTCTCGACCAAGAAAAGTGAAAATAATGTAAAATCATTGTTTGCAAACAACAACACTCCTATCCAAACAATCAAAATGTAAAAGTGATATGAATATTTTGATGTAAGAATATCATTTTTTTCATACATTAATAGTAATATTCATGTGTCCAGAATTTAAAATTTATCATTGTTACCTAAATCTACATACCTTCTAAGTGTCTAACTTATAATTAAGATTGTTTGTTCTTTCAATTAAACTGACTCTAGAAAGTAACCCTTCCAGCATGCCAAATCTAACAACAAAGCTGGATTACTTTGTGCTTATTTGGTCATACCGTGAAAGTTTACTTTCAGGTCTCACAATAAGGTATACCTTTATTCAAGGTGGGTTGGGCTAGCGGTTGTTGGTTAGGCCCCAGGACTTACCCCCATCAATGAAGTGGGAAAGGTTCGGATCCCAGAGGCACCTACTTGGGAAGAGCTTTACCGTTAACAACTTTTCGGCCCGGAGTGGTTGCACACTTTGCCACCATTTTATGAAACCAAAAAAAGTAAGGTATATGTTTAATTTCTGCCTTAGAATTAATTCTAGACTAGAATATATTTCATTCCTTCTGAAATTTAGAACAGATTGATGCATAATTAAAGTACAAACTATAATGTGAATCAAGTTTAAAATGAAATGGCATCATTATTTCTTTTGCATCAAATGCAGTGTCACAGCATGTATACCAACACTGAAGTTTCTTTATTGGTTAGCTAGTATCAACTATCAATAACTACATGGCGATCCATTACTTGGTCTAATTATGTTTTGACTTTTTGCTAAGGAAGAGGTGGCATGGCATTTTGACTCAAGCACTAGAGCAAAACCTTGCAGTTTCAGGAACTTCAGGTTCCATTGATCCGTAGGAAACAGAATGCATTTCATCACATTTTTTCTCCTCTGATTTCACTCTTACCTTTTCACTTCCTTCCACCCATCTCTTCAGCCTTTTAAGTAACTTTTTCCTTTTGGAACCAGCACCATCTCTATCAGCAGAACCAAAGCAAGGCACATTCTGATGCCCCATAAAGGAATAATGCAATTCATGCTCAGAATCATAATGCATAACTCTTCTACTTCCTTCAAATTCAAGTTCTGTATGGTCACTATACTGATCCTGTTGTTGTTCATGGTGACTCATTAACGCATGCCTTAAACAAGCATTGGTCCTCCTCAAGTGAATCAGTTCTTCAACTTCAGCTGCACGTTCCTTCTGTTGGTTTAAACTTTATTTAATTAAAAAAATAGAAAAATGAAGAATCGTTTGGTGAAGGGGTGCGTCCTTAGGAATTTGTTAGTGGTCATTAATGAGTTTAGAGTTTCTATGAAGTAGTCTTTATTGTGTTTAGTTTTCCTAAGTTGGTTTTTAGTTTTTCGCTAATGCTTTTAAATAGCACCATGTAAACCATTGTAAAGTGGCTTGGCTTGGCATATACAGATATAGAAAGAGGTATATTCAGAGACTTGTTTGTGTGTTTGAGTGTTTGTGAGAAACACCATTAGAGGACCTGTGAATTACAAATTGGTATCAGAGCTTGAGCCAATGGAAAATATGAGTAATAGTCTGCCAGTGCCCCGCCTGACAAAGGTGAACTATGAAAACTGGAGTATCCAAATGAAGGCCCTTCTACGAGCTTATGACAGTTGGGGGTTGGTGCAAAATGGGTTCGTAGAACCTGATACAACGGAAGGATATTCAGCAAATCAACTCAAGCAATTGAGTGTGTTGAGATCAAAGGATGCAGCGGCACTATTTATGATGTTTCAAGCTGTTGAAGGAAGCGGTGGTCTTGAAAAAATTGGAGATGCGACGACGGCAAAGGAAGCCTGGGATATATTGGAGACAACTTACAAAGGCGCGGACCGTGTAAAGCAGGTCCGACTTCAAACTCTAAGAGGAGAGTTGGAGGGGATGAAGATGAAGGAAACCGAAGGAGTGTCGGACTTCATCATCCGGGTTCAAACCGTGGTGAACCAGTTGAAACGAAATGGAGAGGTGCTGACCGACTCCAGAGTCGTTGAAAAAATTCTGAGGTCGTTGACAGACGACTTTGAGAACGTAGTATGTGCAATTGAGGAATCTAAGGACTTAGCTACGCTCTCTGTTGAAGAGCTAGCAGGTTCTCTTGAGGCACATGAACAGCGCAAGAAAAAGAAGAAAGAAGAGACACTGGAGCAAGCACTTCAGTCAAAAGCAAATATCAAGGATGAAAAGGCACTCTACTCTCAGAATGTCCGAGGTAGAGGTCGTGGTCGTGGACGTGGACGTGGACGTGGAAATGGCCGAGAAGGTCGTGGCCGAGGTCAGGAAGTGAAACACGAAGAAAGAGCTGAGACGAGTCAGCAAAATTGGAGAGGTAGAGGACGTGGTCGAGGTGGAAGAGGCCAATGGACAAACCAATCAAACGTGGAATGTTACAAATGTGGAAAGTATGGACATTATTCAAGAGATTGCAACTCGGACAAGTGTTATAACTGCGGCCGAGTTGGGCATTTCGCTAAGGACTGCCGAGATGAAAGAAGAATTGATGAAGCTTCAAACTTCACTGCAGAAGGAGAAATGAAAGATGGAGTTCTGATGTTAGCACATGGTGAAACTAGCTCGAAGGTTGAGTCGGAGTGGTACCTGGATACTGGTGCCAGTAATCACATGTGTGGTTACAAACATTTGTTCAAGGAGTTGAGAACGGTGGAAGTGGGACATGTCTCTTTTGGAGACGCGTCCAAAATTGATGTAAAAGGCCGAGGTACAATCTGTTTCTTGCAAAGAGATGGACGAATTGGTACAATTCGGGACGTATATTACGTGCCTGAGCTCAAAAGCAATATTCTGAGCATTGGACAATTGATGGAGAAAGGCTACTCGGTTCTAATGACAGACCGAGTTCTGTTGTTGAAAGACAAACAAGGGGGTCTGATAGCCCGAGTTCAGATGGAGAAAAATAGAATGTACAAGCTGAGTCTGAGGAGTATGGAGGTCGGCTGTCTGCAAGCCGAGGTAGAAGATAAAATGTCATTGTGGCATCGACGGTTTGGACACCTTCATTATGGTGGTCTGACCGAGATGATGAAGAAAAATATGGTGGTGGGACTGCCAAAGCTTAACTCTGAAGGAAATTTTTGTGAAGACTGCGTATTGGGAAAACATGCGAGGAGCCCATTCCAAAGGATGGCGAGATACCGAGCTAGGCAGCCTCTGGAATTAATTCATACCGACCTGTGTGGACCAATTACTCCAGGGTCATTCAGTGGCAAGAAGTATTTTGTCACGTTTATTGATGATTTTAGTCGAAAGACTTGGGTGTATTTTTTGAAGGAAAAATCCGAGGTGCTAGAGGCATTTAGGAACTTTAAAGTGATGATAGAAAATGGTACTGGGAGGTACATCAAGTCGGTCCGTTCAGACCGAGGTGGGGAGTACGTGTCAACAGCTTTCAAAAAGTACTGTGAAGAACATGGGATAAGGCGGTTCCTGACCGCACCGTACTCGCCCCAGCAGAATGGAGTAGCTGAAAGAAAGAACCGGACTATCCTGGATATGGTCCGATCTATGTTAAAAACGAAAAACATGCCAAAAGAGTTCTGGGGAGAAGCTGTACAATGTGCAGTGTATGTGCAGAACAGATGTGCACATTCAAATTTGAATGACAAGACTCCGCAAGAAGCATGGAGCGGATTGAAGCCCTCAGTGGGTCATTTTAGAGTCTTTGGGAGTGTTGCTTATGCACACATACCGGATCAGTTGAGGACAAAACTAGATGATAAGAGTAAGAAATTTGTGTTTATTGGTTATGATGAGAAGACGAAGGGATACAAGTTGTTGGATCCCGTTAGTAAAAAGGTGCTGGTTAGCCGAGATGTGAAAGTGAATGAAGAAGATGCTTGGGACTGGAACAGTCCATCCAATGTGGATCCCGGAAATAGATCAATTGAGGTCAAACAACCTTCGACCTATATCCCTGAAAATCCTGAAATTTCTGATGGTGAAGAAGAGTTGAGACAACCAAGGATGAGGAGTCTACAAGATCTGTATGATTCCACCAGTGAAGCTCACCTGGTATGTTTGTTAGCAGACTCTGAGGAAGTGAGTTTTGAAGAAGCAATTCGAAATGTGAAGTGGCAATCAGCCATGGAAGAGGAAATTAAAGCAATAGAAAAGAACAAGACGTGGGAGTTAGCCGAGCTACCCAAAGGAAGTCGGCCCATTGGTGTGAAATGGGTGTATAAAAGGAAAATGAATGCTAAGGGGGAGATCGAAAGATATAAAGCCCGGCTAGTGGCGAAAGGGTATAGACAAAAGGCCGGCATTGACTATGACGAGGTGTTCGCACCCGTAGCAAGAATGGAGACTATCAGGCTGTTAATTTCTCAAGCAGCCCAGTTCGGATGGCCGATCTATCAGATGGATGTGAAGTCGGCATTCTTAAATGGAGTACTCGAAGAGGAGGTGTATCTGGAACAACCTCCGGGATTCATGAAAGCAGGACAAGAAAGAAAAGTGTTGAGACTGAAGAAAGCTTTGTATGGGTTGAAGCAGGCCCCAAGAGCCTGGAACACAAGAATTGACAATTACTTCAAGAAAGATGGATTTGAACAATGTCCGTATGAACATGCACTCTATGTGAAGAAAAAGGGAGGTAAAACTCTACTTGTTGCTCTATATGTTGATGATCTGATTTTCTTGGGTAATGATGAAGAGATGATTCAAGATTTCAAGAATAAAATGACGAAGGAGTTCGAGATGACGGATCTCGGTCTAATGAAATATTTTCTTGGTTAGGAGGTCAGACAAGACAAATCTGGGATTTTCGTCTCTCTCAGGAAGCCTATGCAAAAGGAATTTTAGAAAAGTTCAAAATGAGTAATTGCAACCCGGTTTCAACTCCTATGGAACCCGGTGTTAGACTTTCAAGATATGATGGAGGTGAAAAGATAGATCCGAGTGTTTATCGGAGTCTAGTTGGAAGTCTGAGGTACTTGACATGTACGAGACCGGATCTGTGTCTGAGTGTTGGAATAATAAGCCGATTTATGGAAGAGCCGAGCTATACTCATTGGAAGGCGGCAAAGAGAATTTTAAGATATGTTCAAGGAACAATCTCGCAAGGACTTCATTACTCGAAGTCGGATAAGTACAAACTGACAGGATATTCGGATAGTGATTGGTGCGGAGATGTTGATGACAGGAAAAGCACGGCTGGCTATGTATTTTTCATGGGAAACACGGCATTCACGTGGGTGTCAAAGAAGGAACCTATTGTAACTTTATCTACATGCGAAGCCGAGTATGTTGCTGCTTCCTGGTGTGTTTGTCATGCAATTTGGCTGAGAAATTTATTGAGCAAGTTGGAGCAAGAGCAAGTCGGTTCAACTGAAATCCGAGTTGACAACAAATCCGCGATCGAGTTAGCAAAGAACCCGGTCAACCATGAAAGAAGTAAGCATATTGATGTCAGGTTTCATTTCATCCGAGATCAAGTCAAAGAAGGAAAGGTGGAGCTCACTCATGTTGCAAGCCGAGATCAAGTTGGAGATATTTTCACAAAGCCCCTGCCGACGTTATTGTTTGAGAATTGCAAGAAGAAGATGGGAATGAAGGACGGTAGAGATATTAAAGTTTAAGGGGGAGTTTTGTTGGTTTAAACTTTATTTAATTAAAAAAATAGAAAAATGAAGAGTCGTTTGGTGAAGGGGTGCGTCCTTAGGAATTTGTTAGTGGTCATTAATGAGTTTAGAGTTTCTATGAAGTAGTCTTTATTGTGTTTAGTTTTCCTAAGTTGGTTTTTAGTCTTTCGCTAATGCTTTTAAATAGCACCATGTAAACCATTGTAAAGTGGCTTGGCATATACAGATATAGAAAGAGGTATATTCAGAGACTTGTTTGTGTGTTTGAGTGTTTGTGAGAAACACCATTAGAGGACCTGTGAATTACACCTTCTTGACATGATCCAATTCATTGAGAAGCTTGTTGTAATCTTCCTTACTTACACCTCCTGATTCAACCTGCAAATAGTATTTCAGTGGTTTTCTATGTACATGTTCCTTACATACCTTAGATGAATGTGCTTTTTCTGCTGTGTCAAGCTTCTTCAATGAAGCACCCTATTCTCTGATTTCCAATACTCAAGCTGTTCAATAATCCCAAGATATTGGACTACAAAATTCTCAAACATCATAGTCTCTCTCTCTATGGATGAAACCTCTCTTTCCAAGAATTCAACACGAGCAGTCTCTAATGACATGATGTTTTTCATTTCCATAAGCAAAGATTCTTGCTCTCTCATTTCACAATACTGTTCAAACTTCAAACTTAAGGCCAATTCTCTCATTTGCATACCTTCAATTTGGCTTCTTAGGCCACTAATCTCTTGTTCCAAACATGGCTGGTTGTCATGGATTACCAAGCTCCCAGAAAGAACACTGCTATCCATGACACTATCATGTTCTTCATCTTCCATAGAAGAAAGGTTGTGAAAGCTTTCTTCATGCTTAATTCCCTGATGACAATTGGTTTCAGAAGAATCAACCTCATTTTTTGATAAAGAAGAAGCTTTAGATAAGCTTTTCTTTGCCATGATCCATGCACAGATCAAACCAGCCAAAGTTGCAGCCAAGGGAACACCAGCTTTGAAGATAACTACCTTCAGTGTTGTGTTTTCCATCCAGAAGAACAAGAGAAGTTTTCAGTTATTTGGTTATAGATGGTTTTTCTGAACAAAACCCAATTGAAAACTAAACCAGGAAAATCTGAATTTGATCCTTCTTATGCTATTAATTTGTGTTTTTTGTGAACTTGGTTTGGCTTCGTTTAGAGGAACAGTGATATGTAGCTTTTTGACTACTCAAAAAGACCTTCTACGCAAACATCATAGCCCCTATTCGTGCTCTAAGGAATCTGATTCCTTTCTGTATTAATCAATTACACTTCAAAATTGATATTTGCCATGTCGGGCTTCTTTTCTTCCATGCCATATTCATCAACATTATATTCTCCACACGTTCAAAAATATACAACATAAAGCACCTTTTGGAAATTACTATTGGCAAAGAGCACTCTACAATATTCATGGTGCTAAGGAAACATATTTAAAGGATATAATTTCTCATATTTGTCTCATCAAACACAAAAAAAAAAAAAGTGAGTAGGATCTATTAAGAAAAAGAGAGATAAAGAAAATAAGCGAGTCTCGCTCACATTTTTGTTTGTTATATGAAACAATTTATCTCATTCAACATGAGTGTAAAGAACCCATTCAACTTAACTGTTGGGTGATGCTATATTAATTGTTTTATATATCTCAATACGCCCCCTCATACGAGAGCCCACTGGGGTTGAAGGGTAAATAATGCACAGGCCCAAGTGGGGGGCTACGAGGATCGAACCCAGGACACAAGGTTTTGATATAATGTAAAGAACCAATTCAACCCAAAAGTCAAAAACTAAAGTTGGGTACCCAAAAGCCAAAAGCTAAAATTTGGTGAGACTACATTAATGATTTTTTATATAATGAGAAACTATATTCCCTTACACATAACATAGTAAATTTTAACTTAAAATTCAGGTTATTTAGGATGAGGAATGGTTTTCCTAATCTAAGGTCAAGGCAAGCTTCGACGCATAAACTATAAACTAGTATAATCAATTTATCCAATGTTGAACAAGACGTAAAGGCATAATTTTATTTTATTTTTTTCAAACCGATTTTAATTCGATTCGAGCCCTCCCAATACTATTTTTTCAGGATTTGAAACCTCTTTTTTTAACACCGAAAGGAATTTGTATGTTAAGCTAGCTATTCAGCATTACGTTACAACTCCAAAAACTATACTACAAGGGGAAGGGGAAGTACGCACCCAACAAAAGTTCTCACAAAACATTAATACATGAACATTTCCAAGCCTAGTTAGTCATCTAATAAAACGAAATAGAAA
The DNA here is from genome assembly GCA_032173675.1 of Gastrolobium villosum. NCBI lineage: Eukaryota > Viridiplantae > Streptophyta > Magnoliopsida > Fabales > Fabaceae > Gastrolobium > Gastrolobium villosum. The sequence continues at coordinate 74,798 of JAVKPL010008210.1, read as the reverse complement.
ATAGCCATTGGGATTATTTGTCTAGCTAGATCTTTCGTAGTGCCTCGTATGATCAATTACTGATTAATTAGCTTGAAATATGTTAGGGACCAATTAATATAAGAAAACGGATGTAATTATAGTGACTGGTTGACTAGATATAACTTCACAACATCAATTACTAATTAATTTAGGAAGTTAGACAGGACATCAACATAAGAAACAAATTTTGAAGATTAACTAAATTGTAATTATTTATTTAGATTACTAATTGTGCCTAGCGTTTCAAGGTCAACTTATAACAAGCAAGCTTGTAACTTAATTGGTATCAATCTAGGTCATAAATACGACTTGTTACTTTTGAGTGATGTTAATGCCCCCGCCCCTAAAAAAAATAAAAATAAAATAAAATCTAAGATAACCCAAAATTAGTTTTTTTATTTTTTATTTAAAAAAAAAAGGAAAAATACTTATGGATTTTGCAAACCAAGATTAAGCCCAACACTAGAGCCCAGAATTATCTTAAGATCCAAACTCTTTTTTTACTATATACAAACCCATATCCTTCATGAAATATCTTAGAAATCAATATTCGAGTGGTGGAAATAAAACCATTATGAGCTCCCCAAGGGGATCTGCCATACAAGTCTTAACTCAACTTAAGAAATTATCAAATCTATACCTTTTTTTTTTGTGATCCATTGATCACAAAAATTATTAGGGTATTGTGGGATTTATCTTTTGTTACTTGTATGTTAGTTCCATCCACATTCCCTAAGGTTTTATAGCCACAGGTAAGGTAAAGTTATGTTGGGTCTCATACTTAAGGAAAGAATATTATAAATAATTAAGTGTAAATAGTGATAAAATTTCACATCGATTAGAAATGTTCCAAGTAAGTATTGTACAAGTGCAAAAAAGACTCATACAACTTGAGTCTTAAGATTTTAGGCTGAGATGTATGGGCCTACTTATTGTGATTTATTTGACTCATTAGTAAAAGAATCTATACAAAGGATTTTGACCTCATACAATTCTTAATAAAAGCAAGCCCTTGCTTTAGGTCCAAACTTATTTTAGACCCCATAATTTTTAATTTTGTAATTATATATATTTAAAAAATTAAAAACTATTTAAATAATAAGATATTATCTAAATACAGAAATATTTTCTCTTTCTTTCATCTTAATCAATTTTATATATTATCTCTTTTATTTGCCAAATTATTAATGTTAGCAATACTTTATAATAACATTATATATAAATTATTATTTATCAATTGAGAATATTTAAATTGTAACCTATATCATATAACTATTATTGTCAGCGAAGATTCATTAATTGAACTCTCCTATTAAATTTTGTTAGCCTTGTTTGAAGAGAATCACGTACGTATGCAGGGAAAAAGAGACAGAGAGAATAAGCGTTTGAATATTACGTGTTTTAAGTTTAAACGCTAGCCTATTTAATACAAGATAGTATTAGTCCCAAACGAAAAGTACAATTAGTTTTCCTTTAAGATAGCTAGCTTCATCATAATGTAGATGTTTTTGCTTGAATAAAATTGTCTCTTACAGAGGATACCTGTGATTTATAAAAAAAATACAATTAATCACCAGTATGCAAATTCTAATCTTAATTATTTATCATTTTGGTTGGTCTAGTTAACAAGGCCAATGTTAATAGTTTATCCATAGAGTCTCGCCATATGGATCCCTATCCCCCTACACAGCACACGTTGTAGACCGATAGTGGGTGCAAAATCTCTTATCTCAGAGATAAGGTCAAGCTATAATGGCAAAGCTATGTCCCCTTCATTCCCACATTCTCTCTCTGACGCCTAGGGAGTCTAACACTACCTATAAATACCCTATTTCTCCCTTCGAAGTAGGGGTATCAATTTTGTCACATTTGTATAAGTTGTTACTATTTGGAAATAGAGAGCCACTATAGCCAAACACCCCCCCGTGTTGTAGTGCACTTGAGAAACTCTAACAAAGCCTTAGTCTCTACCATTGCTACTAAAAGTATCCTAGATTAATGTACTTTACCCATCATGGGATACATCAGTGGCTTTATCAAACACAAAAGTTCATTAGTGTCGTTTGTAGGAAATGATAAACTCCAATCCCATTTCTCTACTGGGAACTCCATAAACATAAAAAAAAACCCTTTTTTTCTTAATCTTACAACTCACAAAAATGGTTCAAACTAGAAGAACCAACCAAGCGAGGGCAGCCACCCCTGATGGCCATGTCCAGACTCTTCATGAGGACTTTGTACCCTCATCCCCATCTGTTCAGATCCTACCTCACGCTAGCAAATCCTTACTCAAGCTCCCCAGGCCATCTTAGTCGCAAGTGGACCAATAATGGTTCTCCCTACCCTGTTCCGGACCAGCGCATTATTATATATTTGATATTAAGTATAGTTACAATCACAACATTTGAATTAAAATACAGTAGAACTTTTTTAAAAAAATGACATTTCCATTTAAAACAACCTTATTTCAAAATAATTTCCATAATATGATCATAACCAAAAACAATTGTGTGATATAAATTTTTACTGATTAAATATCAAATAATATATATACAAATATTGCTAAGTGATTCCCATAAACCAACAAAGCTTAATTACACTCTTACGCACTTTACCAACCTTATATAGGTTCAATTTTTTCAAAACTTCACTTGACTTGTTTATAAATGACTTATCCTATTTTAGTATGTTAAACTAGACTCTCCAAGCTTTCCGACAAGGTGTCATAAGCTTAATTTAGACTTCTATAACTCCATATATGTTTACCGTAAGTTAACTATTCAAAACTGTCAACATACTTCAATAGCCAGTTTGGGTTATCTCATTGCGTTCAAAACTGCAGAGAAACTACTTGTCTTTTTTATCTCAATTTTGGATATGTTATAGTTAACATATAGACCTTAAATTTAATATATTATAAGCCTTGTTTAGATAAGAAACGAAGGAGATATTAATTTTCTAAGTTAACCAACTTTTGCCATCAACTACACTACAAAACTGGGCAGTGAACTTAAACAGCAAACTGCACCTTATCTTTCTCTCATTACATACCTAAAATATAAGACAACACAACTTATATCCTAAGCTTCAAAATGACAGCTCACACGTCTCTTTGATTAAGTATTGAGTGAGATATGACCCACTCAAGTCATACACACTACACTTACGTTTTCTTATAAATTTTAACAGCATCTCCATTGTTTATTCAACAACTAAGAATTTCACAATTCCACTAGTTAGCAACACCTGATTGATACAATACTCATTCCATTCAAACTATTAATAAATATGTCTTCGTGCCATTTATATTAACCTACCAGATAAATATGTACATACAGATACATATCTATATTATCCTTTACAAAATTATTTATATAGGCAACATAGGCCTCTCAAAACATTGTTTACACTAGTCCTACCTCATCAAAACATATATGCAGATAATTTACAAAACATGTAACTGTTTCAACTAGCAACTTTATGCATAACACTAGTCTTCACATATCGGCTTCTTACCCTTATCCTTATCTCCAAAACTAGAACTACTTGAAATATATCCCTATAACCTAGGGTGAGATAAACTCAATAAGCTCGGGTTTATGGAGAAGTCTCCACCCACGAGTTCTCTTCCTGAATTACATGTTAAATTCCAAAACACAGAGAACACCATATATTTTCAAATAATACAATTAAGTATTTTACATCATTCTTACCATTCATTATTCATACATAACTTTACAAGTTATAGTTTCATTAACTACTTCACAAACAAATACTTTGGAGAATTTTTAGAGTTTTGGAGGAGTTTGAGCTCATGGGAGCTTGAAGTGTGCTTCCTCATTTATTCTTGGGTGTATTGTGGTAACTAAATCACACCATTTTTTAAGTTTTTATGGCGAAATGAGGATTCTAGATTTTTGATGAATAGTAATTCGAAATTTGGGATTTTTGGATGAGTTTTAATGATTGTTGTTGTAATCTTGACGTTGTAGAATTGCTCCTAGTGGTGCATTATGTAAAGCCTGATCGCTTGCAGGATCAATGTCTGTCTCCACGGAATAACACGAGAATCTTCAGCGTACCTTGTCCTCACTGACACACATCTTGGAAAAACTTCCTAATAGGTCACCCATACCAGAATTGTTCTAAGTTAAGCACATTTAACTATGGAGTTCTTCCATTCCGGGCTACCGAAAAGTATATGCATCTTATTAGTATAGGCTGTACTAATTAATTTTTATGTTATCCCTAATTATACAATCTACAATCTCATACTTGCCTAGTCCCTAGAATCCCTCTTTTTCGGCGTTGATTCGATTCATTCATGTACCCCTTGGCTGTAAGATTTGGCATGAGCCGCTCATTATCCGTGCCACTTTTGCACCAGCGATCACTCCCTGCCTTTGCCAGCCCTTGGGATGTTACAAGTTGATTGAGAAAAATCCATTTGAAGATTCAATGGACCAAGATTAGTGTTCTTGGAAAATTTGTCTAGAGTGTAAGTTAGTGAATATGAGTTAAAGTTGAGTTTATGTAGAATTTCTAGCCATGGACTTAATGTGTGTTGTGTTTATGAAATGTTGATCACCTTTATACTTGTTGCATAGGTTGCTTTGTGTTGAGATTGGTGATGTGCCTCTGGCAGATGTAGTTTTTCAAGCCAAAAATAATAAGAATTTAGTCATAAAAGAGCATTTTTTTGTATATTAATCACTATTATTATTTAGTTTTTCCATTTCAGCTTATTTTTCATTTTTTTATATAATTTTTATAGGTTAAAGTGTACGAAATTTGAAAAAAACAAGGAAAAGATTTGGCGCTGATCGTGCGGGCGTCATGAAGGCGATCCTTGAATTATGGAGTTTGATGAAAACAAAAATTTAATCCAATAAATGAGAAATTATGACGGGATTACAGAATTGGCGCTGATCGTGCGGGCATCATAAATGCTGTCCTTGAACTGTGGAATTATGATGGTAGAGAGTTGGTCATTTTTTTAGCAGTTTTGTTTTTATGGCTGGGGTTTCTACGATTTCTATTTTATGGTTATTAAAACAGAACGAGGGCATTTTTGGAAATTGTGAGAAAACACTAGTTGGCTGGCTATCTAAAGAGGGGTGGTCTTCACAAGCTGAGGCATTCCATTCCATTCAGATATAATCCATTCCATTCGAAGAGAGGCAATCGTCGTGCCAGAGAGTCCTATAGTTCTCGATTCATCTCTTCTTCTTTTTCTTCCACTTTCTATTTTCTAGTTTATGTAAGATTTTTTATAGGTCAGTCATGAAAATGCTTGGCTAGATCTTTTTATTGTAGTCAGGGTCACGATCCATATGTGAACCCTTGATACAAAGGATTGATTTATCTTTACTCATTCATATAATTATCTTTATCACTACTCTGTGCAAATTTTATATTTTCTTTATTAGAATTGATCACTCTAATAGTTTATGATAGTCTGAGGGTCAAAAACCTAGATAGGAATATTGGGGTTTTGGTCTTGAAAGGGAGTAGGGTAACAGTCTGTATGCATGCTAGGAATAGACGTTTATTTGATTGCACATGTTTGATTTATCACGTTTAATGCTTGAATCCATGCGGGACATTGCAAGGAATTGGGGCTCCAATTGAGGTTAAAGGGTTAACCTTGCAAGGAATTAAGGGTTAATTATTAAATATTTTTATATGATAATTTATCTGAATAATTGTATAAATGAGTATTATAAATCAATACATAGTAAAAAGCGGAGATCATTTGGTGAATGTATCCTGGCTATAATGTTTTCTCACATATTTTTAAATCAAATCTCTGTTTTATTTATTTCATAATATAAAAACCCTAAAAATTTGTTCTTTCTTTTAAAGTTCTCATTTTTATCCAAATCGACAATATTTGTCACAATCTATTTGAATTCTTCCATTCTTAAAGAGAATGTTTATTTGATATTTGATCACAATCCCTGTGGAGACGATACTCTACTTACTTTCTATATTACTTGTGCGATCGGTATACTTGCCGGTGAACATCAATTGGTGATTGAGTATACTTGAGGAAGAGAAGAGCTTGGAAAAAAGTATAAAAAAGGTAAACTTTTGGACCTTGGGGTCCATCCTTTTGTGTGTTTCATCATACTCTTTTGGAGTAATGGTTGTTTGATAGTTGTGCATGGTAGTAGCATGACATGGTAGATTACATCTAGAGATATATGATGCTATGAATGAGATTATGCGTATGAATGAGATTATGCGTATGAATGATAGATGATATGATGATTATGAATAATGAGAATTATTGGCCAGTAAATGTTTGTGTTTAATGCCTTCCATAGGTATAGTAGTATAACCTCCATGAGTTGGTATATGTGACCTTTTCATGGGTATATGATAGTATGACCTCCATGAAGGTAACAACCTATGAGACAAAAGAGCTCATGAAAGGACCATACTAGAGGGAGACTCTCCATAGGTATGGTATTATGACCTCCATGAGGGTAGCAGCCTAGGGGACGAATCAAAAGTCTTTTGGGAGTTCCTTAGATATGAGATAATATAATGTTATGAGAATTAATGATTGGTTATGCATGAAAGTATAATAGTAGATTTAATTATGTATGAAGGCGATGTTTTCCATGGGCATGGTAAAAATGACCTCCATGAGTAAGTATGGTAGTATGACCTCCATGAGTGGGTATAATAAAATGACCTCTACAAGTTTGCATGTATGGTCTTTCCATTGGTGTGGTAGTATGACCTATATGAGGGTTAAGCCTATGAGACAGAGAGCTCATAAAAGGACCATACTAGAGAGGAACTTTCCATCGGTATAGCATTATGACCTCCATTAGGGTAATTCCTAGGTGGCCTAGCACAAGTCTCTTGGAAGTTCGTTGGTTATGAGATGATGTATAAGATTAAAAGTATAAAGTATGAAAGGGATTTCCCTTGGAGCTAGCCTTAGAGACCTCCTCGTGATAAGATATCAAAGAGATATAGATTTCTCTTGGAAGTTCCGTAAGATATGATAAGATGTATACTTTATATGCTATTTTACTACTGATGCACATTAAGTGAACTATAGGGTGGAGTGATCCTCCAATGACCTTTAATTTACTAAGATTTTTATCTCACCATGTATTGGGGATATCATTTCAGGTACTAACGATGGTGTTGGAGCATCAAATGGCAGGAAGCCAACATAGAGCGTGGTTGTATACCATGTAGATATAGATTTCTATTTGATTTATATGTACTCAGATGCTTTAACATGAATCACATGATATGATGTATTGAATAAGTTTATAGCTTTATTATTCACATTGTATAAGCCTTGTAATATGTTTGATAGAGGATAATTTATAGATGAATTCTCAATTATAATGATGAACATGTATTTGAGATTGAGATAATGTGTAATGAGGCATGTAATATTTATATATTGAAGAGATTATGATGAGATATATGTTGTAGAGAAGATATATTCACAAGGAAGAATGTTATGATTAGAAATAATGCACGAATATGTATATTTAGTCTTGCTAAAGATGCAAGCATATGATGAAAACCTGTGCCCGAGAAGTGCTAGGTGATTTCATGAGATATGAAGTAAAGAGATTGTTAAGGAACGTATGTTAAAGAATTTGCTTGAAATGCAAGAAAGAATATATTAAATGGCTTGAAGCCTAGATTATGTTTATGTTATGAAATCCTTCAAGGAAAGGTGTTGTACCTATGTGTATTCATCCTAGAAGTGTCAAACATGTCAATTGCGTGCATTTAATGGGATGGAAATGTCCATAGAGAGCTTGCAACCCAAAATGGACTGTTTTTTGTCCTAGGGAGCGTGCTAAAGTGCCCAAAGAGCACTAAAGTGCGCTAAGTGGAATATAAATACCAGAGCGCTAAATCACACTAGGAGGGCGCTAAAGCTTGCTACAGAAAAGAAAATGGGCTCGAAGAGCCATTGCCTAGAATTAAACAGAACATGTTATAATAAAATGGGCATAACTTGAGCTACAAGGCTCTAAATTGAGTGAGATTAGGACATGTGTGAAGCTAACTTATAGGGATATAACCCTGGAAAATCTTAGAGTCATTGGGTAAGTGGACTAAGAGTAGTTCTATTTGAAATTTGTTACCTTATTTCCAGAAATCCCATTTAGAGCAGTTGCTTTACGAGTTCATAAAAAACAGCGACAAACGTTCAAGAAATGCCCCAAGTCGTGAAGAAGTTATAGTATTTTTCGAAAGGCGGTTTTTAATATTAGAGTGAGATACTCAATTCCAATATCAAAACGAGTAATTAAAATCTGTTTATAAGTATCCAAAGAGATAAGAAAATCACAAAAAAGAGAGTATAATAAGCAGTTTTACCAAAAATAAGATACAATAACCAATGGGGAAATGATTATTTTATGAAAATTTTCACTTCAACCAACATTATAATAAGTTTACAAAATCAAAGAAGACTTGGTAGGAAATGAAAGTTCATATAACAAAGGTTCGTCTCACACAACAAATTTTACGCAAAACAACAACAATGCTGAATTTTTATGATGGGGTTGAAAATTGAAGATTACAGCTACAAATATTATTAAGGCTAATTAATAAGAGGAATTAATTATTACAAATATTTTTCTGGGAGTTGCTAATTATTAGGATTAATAGTCTATTATTATTAAAAATATATTATTATTATTAAAAAAATTATATATATATATATATAATAAACATTAAAGTTTAAGGAAGGATGATCATCAACCCTCGCCCCTTCTTTGGATCCACCACTAACAAGAAGGAAGTAAATTAAATTAATGAGAATGTTCACCAACTACATGGGTGGTATGTCACCTATGTGTGAAACCTAAAATTATGTTCAAGAGGGGAATTATATTCAGTGTGACTATACATAAAAGATACTCGGGAGATCAAGTATTAGATATACTAATTTTAATTCTTAATCCATGTTAAAAGTTGAGAAATGAAATAAATAAAAATAAATGAATGAATATTAAAAGAAGCGTCTTTAATTTTGTTCTGGCCAGCCCCTTTAGGCCTAACAAGTTGAGCTCAATATTAACAACTCGCATTTAGAACATTCTAGGGGGTACCGCATGATGAGTTATAAAGGCTCATTACCGGATATTTCCCTTATCCCTCCATAGTTGTCCACTGTACGAATAAATCTTTCGTGCTACTGTTGCACCTAGATTCAGTACATCCCATCAATGGAAATATTACATGTCAGCTAAAATTCTCTCTTCTATGCCAAATTCTTTCTCTCTCCTCTGATGTGTAATACTCTCATTGATGAGATGCACTGAATCTAGGTGCAACAGTAGCACCAAAGATTTATTCCCACTGTACACTGACAATTGGCGCAACATTAGGCTGGTCTTTTTCTCTCCCACACTTGGAGAGGGATATTTCCTCTCTAAATATACCCTTCTCTCATTGAAGGGCATGATCTAACCTATTCATTTTATGGGCTATTAATTTGCAAGAATGTAAAGCGACCAAAGCCATTTACACACACTCCCCTTCCCTTTTTTATATAAAACACATGAGAGACTCTAAGAAAGACTTAGGCTCTGATTGATTTGTGTTTTCAATAACAGTTTTTTACTTTTAAAAACAATAAAACAAAAAAACTTGTTTGAAAAGACTGTTTTCATTTATCTTGTTTTTAAAACCGTGTCTGTTTTTTGGTTTTAGAAACTGAAAAAGCAGAACAACTCCAAATGTTTTCCAATGTTTTTTTTCTCGTTTCTTATTTTGTGCGGTGGCATTCCTGTAAATAAGGGGATTCATTAATGGCATTTTCGTAATTAAATTGATTTTTTATTTTAAATTATTTTGCGGTGGCAATCATGTAAATATGAGGATTCATTAATGACACTTTTGTAAATAACTACATCTTCTTTATAACTTTAAAACTAACCATATTCAAACAAGTTTTATTATTTTTTTACCCTCAAAATCAGTTTTCAAACTTCATTCTCAAAACATTTTTTAAAAATAAAAAAAACATTCAAACACACCCTTAATCTTTACCATTGTTATTAAAAGGACCTCTAAATTGATATACTTCATCCCCTAAGGCTTTGTTTGGGAGTTTGGAGGGGAAGGGAAGGAAGGGGATTCAAAGGGGAGGGAGGGAAAGGGAAGGAAGGAAATTGGAGGGTATTCCCTTCCCTTGTTTGGGAGTTAAAAAATGGCAAGGGAGGAAGAAAATGGAGGATCAATGAGATATTTGTACAATTTTACCCCTTTTTAAAATAAATATTATTATTATATTTTACAAACTAAATTAAATTTAAAATTGTTAAACAAAATTATTTATGTACTTTTCACACTACTAAAAAAAAAAACCATATTTTTAACGAAAATTCTACGCTGCAAGCTACGAAAATTGTCACAAATTTTTTTCGTCAGAATATTCTTCGTCGAAAAGCGACGAAAATTTTTCTCCTATGAAAATTTTTACAAAAATAAATTTTCTATCGAAATTTAGTTTCTGGCAAAAGTTTTGACGAAAATGATTTCCTCCATGAAATGCTTTAAACGAAAAAAGATATTTCGTCAAAAATTTTGACGGAATGTTTTTCGTTCAAAATTTCGATGGAAATGTGTTCTGATGAAAATTTTGATGGAAATTGTTTTGTCAAATATTTTGAGGGAAATGTTTCATTCGAAACTTTCGACGAAATTTAGATTCTGTAAAGAATTTTGATAGAATATTTTTTCCGTCAAACATTTTAATCGAAATATTTTTCGTCAAATTTTTTTACGGAAAAATTTTCTATTGTGATTTTTTGACAGAAATGTGTTCCGTTGAAAATTTTGATGGAAATATTTTTTATCAAAAAATTTGACGAAATATTTTTCGTCGAAAATTTTCGATGAAAATGTGTTTCCTTAAATACTCGACTGAAAATTTTTGTCAAAAAATTTAGCGAAAATATTTCCGTCGAAAACTTTTGACGAAATGTAAATTTTGTAAAAAAATTTGATGAAATTTTTTTTTAGCAAATTTTTTCGATGGAAATGTGTTGTATTGAAAATTTTGATGGAAATATTTTTCGTCAAAAATTTCGATGAATATGTTTTTGATAAAATATTTTGACGAAATTTAGATTCTGTAAAGAATTTTGACAAAAAAATGTGGTCAAAATTTTTGCAGAAATATTTTTAGTCTCAAATTTTGATGGAAATATTTTTCCTCGAAAATTTTGATGGAAATATTTTCCGTAAAAAATTTAGACGTAATTGTTTTACGTCGAAACTTTTCGGTGGAGATGTGTTTCGTCAAATTTTGGACGAAAATATTTTCGTTGAAAGTTTCAATGGAATTTAGATTCGTCAATAGTTTTGTCTAAATTCTTTCCCGTAAAAAATTTATGTCAGTGATTATGACAAAATCTTGTTTCGTCTTTAGTTTTGATGAAAAATTTTTGACGTATGTGATTTTCATCAAAAATTTCATCACTATTTTTGACGAAATATTTTTCGTCGATAAATCTTGTCGGTATTTGAGACTTTTCTAATTATGTCACGTTTAAAAATGATTCACATTTATGTAGTTTTTACATTTTAATGCTAAGGGTAAATAAGTAATTTTTAATATTTTCCCCCTCAAACCCCCCAAATTGGGGGAACTTTAATTTTATGAAGAAGGAGGGTTTAGTAAAAATCCTCAATTCCTTCCCCTCTTTTTTTTTTTAATTCACAAACAAGGGAAGAGCTTACTAAAACCCTCCCTTTCCTTTCCTTCCCCTCCTAAGACCAACTCCCAAACAAAACCTAAAGGTTACAGCTTTGGCTCTACCAACAAACACCAAACAGTTCAAGTTTTATAAATAAATAAAAGGAAATAGTAGTCTCATGTTGTAGGAGACTATTATCTTATGTCATAGACACTTCGATAATTGTACTGTTTTCTTTTTTCTTTTTTTAGTGGTGGATCCCGTCATTTTATATCTTAGCATAAGATATATTTTCTCCTACAACATGAGAGTAGATAATCCCATAAATAAAATCTATTTATTTACGAGGATGTCACATAACAAAAGAAAGTACAATGAATCATCATCTTCTTTTTTTTGGTAGTTACAATGAATCAGCATCTTAATTATATATAAATATGTACAAATCAATTATGAGTACTTAAGGCATCATGTTTATATTGTGAGATTCAGATTAGTATATGATTTTGGCACATGTTTCCGAAGCGACTGGCCAACCTTCTAGTCTTTTTTTACTGTTTATTTATTTTACCTTGACTTTTGTTTTTTTAGAATACAAGGCCATTTCAGTTTGGCATATGTAAGCATCTTTGAGAAATATTATTTCATGGTCATATCAAACAAAAAGATGCCTGGTTGAAGTTCATACACATTTGACACGCAAATTTAAAAAACATTTCACTGGGAGTGCTTTTTTGGTGCGAAGGACCCCACAAGTAAGCATATGTAAATTAAGAAAACATTTCACTGTATGCATATGTAAGCATCTTTGAGAAATATTATTTCAGGTTCCTTTCACTGGGGCGAAGGACCCACATGGACTCTGACTCACCAACCCATTCAGTGTCACTTAGTCCGAAGTACTTGTTATGGGAAGGAGAAATTTATGTTACTTTTTACTAAAATGGAATTTTTTTTAAGACTTAATTTTTTTTTAAAAAAAATATGTTTTTTTTTTACCTTAGTAATCTCATTTTCATAAAGTTTTAATGTAATAACTTCTTGCTCAAACATAATGACGCATTTTTGTGACAATCATTTTAGGACGTGACACTTTAGTAAACGCGTCCTGTGCATTTGTTACTGACCACTGGAACGTGATATCCTGTAATCACGTCCTATTCCCAAGACGCAATGGTGGGACGTACTGGACGCATTGACACGCGGCTGAGAGGATACCATGTCTTGGAAATAGGACGTGATTATCAGGGTATCACGTTCCAGTGGTCATGAACAAATGCAAAGGACGCGGTTGCTAAAGTGTCACGTCCTAAAGTGATTGCCACAGTACCGCGTCGTTATGCATTATATATATAATACATTTGACCAAAAAATTATTCCGGTAAAATCTTATAAAAATGAGACTACTAATGATCAAAAAGCCAAAAAATATAGGTAAAAAAAATCTTTTTAATAAAAAGCAACATCGAGTTTAGTGATCTGGTATATTCAAGTTTTTCTCCAAGGGAAGATGATGTAGGACCACTAAAGAGAATTCCCAATTACATGTCACGAGTTAGTTTTGCTCTCTCTTTTTTCCTCCCTCCTCTTAACAAACAATTAATCTTTATATATAGTTTTACTTATTTAAATTTTACTTTACATAGTTATTTTTTATATTAATTCCTATGGTTAATTAAAAATTATAAGAATCACTTTTTATGTAAAATTAAAATTAAAATTTCAATGAATATAATTATAAACACAAAAATTAAAATAAAATAAAATAAAATAATAATTATAACCAAAATTAAACCAAATAATGCTGTACGTATCAATGCAGTTTCATCTTAATACTAGAGCTAATTATTTTTTAATGAACTAACCTTGGTTGGCAATTTTATTTTATTTTTTACTTAAAAGCCAATTTTGCTTTTGTTAGTAGCAGTACCATTGATGGCCATGATGTATCGATACATTAAAAAATATGATGTGTCGTTTCTAACATTTTTTTGACACTCCAACATGTGTTGTGGAGTTTCAAAAAAGAGTTTAAATATTAGGTTGCTGATAGCCTCGGGCTATAAATTCTCAGCAACAAGGAAATTCAAGTAAAATAACTGTCAATTACTACTCAGCAATTCGAGTTTGCTGATTACTCCAGAAAATTAAGGGAAGAAGAAGAAGACAAAGTTTGTTACAGATTTAGCTAACCCTCACACAGTCCTCTCTCTCCTAATATACGAAAAGAAAATAAAAAGAATTGGGCTCACAATGGAATGGCCCATTCCTCAACACTTACTACACTTTTCCCCCCAGCCCAACAATATGCTGGTCGGTTCCCTAACCCACTGAGAGAAAATATCAGCCACGTGTACCCATGATGTAGTCCTTGGTCCACTTTGCCTTTACTCTCACTCGGTCACCTCCTCTCAAAGGTAAAGTCTCTTCCCTTGCTATCTCTTCCATCTCCTCTTCTTCTACCCTGTTCATCTCTTCCTCTCCTCTGCCCTCCGTGTTCCTGTTCGTCTCCTCTCCTCTAGTCGAAGGGTCCGTATCAATTCCCTCCACCCTTAAAGAGTCGATCTTGTCCTCAAGATTGAAGTGGGGAAAAGCTTGGCAAAACTCGGAAGCGGACATCCATGAAGCGTCCTCCAACGGCAGGCCGCGCCACTGGACCAGGACCTGCAAGTCCGTGCCTTTCTTGCTGGAAATGGTGCGGGAACGCACAATAGCTAGCGGATCTGTCACCGGGTGGTTCTCCCATGTTTCCTGGGGAAGAGGTTGAGGGTGAAACGCCAGATTTTGACGAAAGGCTTTGAGCAACGAGACATGGAATACAGGGTGAATTTTTGATCCTTCCGGAAGCAATAAACGGTAAGCGACCGGTCCCAAACGCTCGGTTATTAGAAAGGGGCCATAGTAGCGACGACGGAGCTTACTAAAGGTCTGACTGCGAACGGATTTTTGGCGATAAGGTTGGAGCTTAACCAACACACGGTCACCGACGGCATACTGGACATCACGGCGGTGCTTATCCGCTTGGTTCTTCATACGCTGGGCGAGTCCTGTGCAGATTCTCCCTAAGGGTGCGAAGGATAGCATCCCTCTGTGTGAGAAGAGTCTCTACCGCTTCAATCGGTGATGTCTCTCCTTCGTACGGCTGCAAGGCAGGAGGAAGACGGCCGTAGAGGATCTGAAATGGTGTGGAACCAATGGAAGAATGATATGAAGAGTTATAAGAAAACTCCGCCCAAGGTAAGTACTGGACCCAACTTCTTGGATTTTCCATTGCATAACATCTCAGATACTGCTCTAATCCCCGATTAGTAACTTCAGTTTGCCCATCACTTTCAGGGTGATTAGCGGTGCTAAAATGCAAACGGGTTCCGCTTAATCGAGACAGCTCTTGCCAAAATCTGCTGACAAAAATTCGATCTCTATCGGAGACTATTGAGCGGGGAACTCCATGATGTCTACATACCTCGGAGATGAAAACTGAGGCGACTTTAGAAGCGGTAAAATTACTGGATAAAGCCGAAAAGTGGGCGTACTTAGACAGCCTATCCACCACCACCATGATGGCCGTCTTACCTTCCGATGGAGGAAGGCCCACAATGAAATCCATTGATAAATCCTCCCACACAGCATGTGGAATGGACAACGGTTGAAGAAGACCAGCAGGGGACAGGGGTTGATACTTAGTCACCTGACACACTGGGCAGGTACGGACGAACTCCTGAACATCATGCTTCATATTAACCCAATAATAATGTGTGGATATCCGATGCAGGGTCTTGCGGACTCCACCATGCCCTCCTATCACCGTAGAGTGGAACTCATGCAGGAGAGTTACTTTCAGATCCGAAGTGCTGGCCAACACAATCCTGCCTTTGTAAAAAATCAGTCCTTCCTTTAAGGTATAGTGTTCATGCCCTTCCTTTCGTGCGTCAATTGCTTTGCTTAAACTGATGAGTTCTGTTTTGCTGGTTACCTCCCTTTTGATGGAGTCAAGCAAGGGGTTAATCAAGGTGGACATTGTGAATACGGTAGCCGAGTCCTCCACTGACTGTTTCTCCCCTTCGTGGACTCTGGATAAGGCGTCTGCCACTTTATTAACAGCTCCTGGATAGTACTCAATTACATAGTCAAAGCCCAAGAGCTTAACCAGAAACCGCTGCTGCTCTGGAGTCTGTATCACCTGGGCCATCAGCTCTTTGATGCTGTGTTGGTCAGTTCTTATGGTAAACTTACCACCCAACAGGTATTGACGAAATTTGGCAACACTTTCAGTGATGGCAAATAGCTCCCTGACGTATGTTGATGATTGTTGCATTTTGTTTGACAGTTTGCGGCTAAAATAAGCTATGGGTTGGTTGTTTTGACTAAGCACTGCCCCAATGCCCACTCCTGATGCATCAGTGGTCAACACAAAGGGCTTGCTAAAATCCGGTAATGCCAGCACCGGTGGATTGGATAGGACTTCCTTAAGTTGTTGCATTGCCTGGGTAGCAGCATCGGTCCATTGGAACCCATCTTTTTGGAGAAGGTGGGTTAAAGGAGCGGCCAATTGAGAGAACCCTTTCACAAACTTCCTATAGTAGCCAGCAAGCCCAAGAAACCCCCGTAACTGCTTCACTGTAGTGGGAATCTTCCACTCTTTGATGGCCAGTATTTTCTTCTCATCTGGCCGCACACCCTCTGCACCAACCACATGCCCCAGGTACTCTACCTCCGTTTGGGCAAAAGAGCATTTTTCTCTCTTTGCATACAGCTGGTTCTCTTGCAAACATGTAAGCACTACACGAAGATGCCCCAAATGGTCCGATATTGTCCTGCTATACACTAATATATCGTCAAAGAAAACAATTACAAATTTTCTCAAGAAAGGTTTAAGTACCGAATTCATAATGCTCTGGAATGTCGCTGGAGCGTTGGTGAGGCCAAAAGGCATAACTACGAACTCGTAGTGACCTTCATGGGTGCGGAAAGCAGTCTTGTATATATCTTGTTCAGCCATTCTGATTTGGTGGTAGCCTGACCTCAAGTCCAGCTTGGAAAACACTGTGGCTCCTGCTAATTCATCCAGCATCTCATCAACCGTGGGAATCGGAAACCGGTTAGCTATAGTTACCTGGTTTAGGGCCCTATAATCTACGCAAAACCTCCAGGTCCCATCTTTCTTCTTGACCAGTAGTACTGGGGATGAAAATGGACTGAGGCTGCGTCGGATCACTCCGGATTCCATCATCTCCTTGACCATTCTCTCTATCTCATTTTTTTGAAAATGCGGGTATCGGTATGGTCTAACATGTACTGTTGTGGTTTCAGGTTCCAGGTGAATGCGATGATCCTCATCACGGAAAGGGGGAAGTATGGAGGGCTTCTCAAAGATTTCTGCAAATTCTTGCAGGACTAGTTGCACACGGCTGTCCAACTCTTCATCCCCAGAAGAAGAAGCTCCCTGAATATGCTCTACAGCCTGCAACTGATACATGCAAGCCACCGATTTAGAAGATGCCAACTTGCGCAACTGGTTCAATTGGATGGCTTCCATGGTCACGTTTGACTCCCCTGTAATTTCAATTTTTTTACCATCTTTAACAAACTTCATCAGCAGCTGTTTGTAATTTAAGGTCACATCTCCCCATTCTTGCAACCATTGGACTCCTAACACCACCTCAGCCCCTTGTATTGGTAGTACATACAAGTCAGGAAAAAATTCGTGTCCTTGAATTTCTAGTGGAACCCGAGTGCATACTCCTAAACAACTCATCATCTCTCCATTGCCAACTAGTACCTGAAATTTCTGGATTGGCTTAGTTTCGAGGCCCAAGAATTTCACCAAACGATCTTGGATGAAGTTGTGAGTTGACCCTCCGTCAACCAAGACCTGCACTGCTGAATTGTTGATTCGCCCTTTAACTCGCAAGGTACTAGTCGAGTGTTGTCCAGCCATGGCATGCAAGCTGATCTCAGGTATGAAATTGTCATCACCTCCTATTTTTTCATTACTCACTTCACCTGCCAATTCCATAGCGATAGAATCACTGCCTCCAGTGTCCTCCCCTTCATCCTGGACTATCAAGGTGAACATCTTTCCCCTGCATGTGTGGTTCCGGTTATACTTTTCGTCACAATAAAAACACAACCCCTTTTCTCGTTTTTCTGCCATTTCTGCTGTTGATAGTCTCCTGATGGGAATGTTATCTTTTTTAACTGCAGGTACGGTTGGATTAGCGCGTGGAGGTGCGGCCAAGAGTCCCTGTTGGTTACTGCTTCCAGCACCAAAAATGGATCTGTTGTTAAATGAGCGGATAGTACTCTTATCATTGAGTTTGTCTTCCACTAACTTAGCCAAATCAATGGCCTGTTCTATAGTGGTGGGCAAATGCATCCTGACCTCTTTGCGTACTTCTGGTTTGAGTCCCGATTCAAAGTAACTCTGAAGGGTGACATCATCGATCCCAATCACCTGATTCGCCAACTGCTCGAATTGGGCTTGATATTCTGTAACAGTGGTCGTCTGTGATAAACGTCCCAACTCCCCTCGCAAGTCACGGTAACGGGACGGTCCAAACCGAGCACGTAGTGCTTCCAGGAACTGCTCCCAAGTCCTTAACCTGCCATTTCTGTCCATCCAGTGGTACCATTCCTCTGCCGAAGCATCCATATGGAAGGACGTTAGTGTAAATTTCTCTGGATCACTGAGGCTGTGAAACCCATAGAATTGTTGGATCTTATGGATCCAGGGTTCAGGATTGCCACCAGAAAACCTAGGTATGGTAAGTTTCACTGATTTGAAAGCATTGGTTCCAAATAAGTCTCCCAAACCTCCTTGCGAAGTTCCTTCCATTTTGGTTTTGTGTTTCTGGTTCTGATCCATCTTAGCTTCCATCAAAGCTAACTTCACGTTTATCTCTTTCAACAGATTCCCGAGGGAGTTGAATTGATCATCGTGGCAAGCTAGGCGGTTCAAGCATTCATCCAAGACCCCTTGCTTAACCGTGCTGCGAGTTCCTTCTGCCATGGGTAGGAATCAGAAGTTGCCTCTCAACGAAAGCACCAAAATGATAGCCTCAGGCTATAAATTCTCAGCAACAAGGAAATTCAAGTAAAATAACTGTCAATTACTACTCAGCAATTCGAGTTTGCTGATTACTCCAGAAAATTAAGGGAAGAAGAAGAAGACAAAGTTTGTTACAGATTTAGCTAACCCTCACACAGTCCTCTCTCTCCTAATATACGAAAAGAAAATAAAAAGAATTGGGCTCACAATGGAATGGCCCATTCCTCAACACTTACTACACTTTTCCCCCCAGCCCAACAATATGCTGGTCGGTTCCCTAACCCACTGAGAGAAAATATCAGCCACGTGTACCCATGATGTAGTCCTTGGTCCACTTTGCCTTTACTCTCACTCGGTCACCTCCTCTCAAAGGTAAAGTCTCTTCCCTTGCTATCTCTTCCATCTCCTCTTCTTCTACCCTGTTCATCTCTTCCTCTCCTCTGCCCTCCGTGTTCCTGTTCGTCTCCTCTCCTCTAGTCGAAGGGTCCGTATCAGTTGCCTTGCGTTTTTAGTTCTAATTATTAGATTCGATTAATTGCGATTACTAATTTATTGAGTTTAAACACTCCAACATGTGTTGTGGAGTTTCAAAAAAGAGTTCAAATATTACGTTGTGTTCCGTTTTTAGTTCTAATTATTAGATTCGATTAATTGCAATTACTAATTTATTGAGTTTAATATAAGTTTTTATAATATCTTATGTTTCTTTGCAAAATTAATAGGTATTATAAGTTTAGTTTCATTTTTTAATTAAATTATTGAATATTAAATATAATATATCCAACATAAATTAAAAATATTATTAATATATCCAACATAAATTAAAAACATTATTTAATATCAAAACATATTATAAAATATCAAAATCTAATATTTTTTAAAATTATCGCATCGAAGTGTTATGTCATATCATATCCCATGTCACGTGTCAGCATGGATGTAAGATAGATGTAACATAACTAGATCGCAACAATGCACATTGCACCAGGGAAAAAATTAATATAATCCCGATGTTTATGGTCTTTCAAATGAAAACGTGACCTTGTATTAGATTTTTGTTTTCTTTTTTCTTTTTTCTTTTTCTCTCTCCAACTTTTTCTTTCTTTCTCTCTCTACCGTCCCACCCAATCAAAAGTGCTCCTGAGCACTATATTTCCGCTCGTGCACCAGACCCCAAAAAAATCGCACACAAAAGACAAGTGGTCTGTAAATTAGGACCATGTAGTCAATTTGGAACAATATTATTATGATTATCATCACATTCATATATATATATATATATATATATGAAAAATATTTATCCTTTTAAATGACATAATTATATCATTTCACCCTCGTAAAGAGGTGGGACTCACGCCTTTATTTTTTTGTCAATTCTCTCTCCTCCTTTTATCTATCTATTTCTCTTTCTTAAAATAACACTACTTTACATCCTTTAAAATGATACACATTTTTCCCATATATATATAAACTTATCATTTTTCAAGTTATTTGAGATAATTTTATTTTCGACTACTAAATCATAATTGTATAAAGATGAACCAATGGTGATAAAGGAAGAGAGAAAAAAAAGAAAATCACAATCATTCAAAGGTGAATCAATTAATATAAGAAAATAAATAAACAAAATGATGTAATTTTTTGGTAGACGGAGATAAATATATCTCAAGCTGCTTGAGAAATATTTCTCTCTCTCTCTCTATATATACATATATATATATATATATATACATATATATATATATATATATATATATATGGGTTTGGTGAGTGTACAATGACTGGATGTAAAAATCGGTTCAGTGCGCTATGTTCTCCTGCGAGGACACAGTTATAGTAAAATTATAACTATGTTCTCCTGAGAGAACACCATTGTAATATTTTTGCACTATGTTCTCGCGGGAGAACATAGTGCACTGGACTGTCCAGTCACTTTATTTTCATTTTTTTCCTATATATATGGCATGATCAACTTATATAGATATAAGAATAATATTAAGTCTTACATCAAATCTTAACCATTGATTTTCGTGAATTTAACAGTTGTGATCTATTTGGTCACTCTCACTAATTAACTATTAATTTCCAAAAAAATATAACCATTAGATGCACGAAAATCATCGGTTAAGATTTGATGTAAGATTTATTATTCTTATACCAGTTGTAAATTGATCATGTATATAAATATATATATATATAAGATATAAGTATTTCATACGTTGGATGGGATTTTAATAAAAAGATTGGTAATATATAAAAACATAGATTAAAATAGAAAGTATTTAAAATTGAAGATAAATATAAGCAAAATTATATTTAAAAAAATTATATTTAAAATTTACAAAAGAAAATTATTTAATAGTTAGATGTTCACATTAATTTTGTTTTTCATATATAAAAGAAATTCTTAAAGATTATGTACATATTGCTTGCATTTAAAAATATTCAAAAATATGTACCAAGAAAATATATTCAAAAATGTCACGGTATTAGTTGAATTTGGTTTTTAATTTTAGAATTTCGTGTTATTGAATCTTGGACAGAGTTGAGTAGTTTTGAACTTGTTTTCAAACAAGCTTGTGAATGTTGTTTTTTTTGATGCACAATAAATATATATGCATATAGATTATTTTCACTTTTATATATCGAAAAAGCAATTTAGTTTTGTCAATAAATCATAGACTTATGTTTAATATAGGACTTTTTTTGGGTAGATAATATAGGGTTTATTAACAACTAGTCATAAGTGAGTTTATCAAAATGAAGTGATTTTGTATAGACGAACATATTTGTATACGGGATGCCATGTGCAATAGCATTTTCTATCTAAAAAAATAAAATAAATCTGCATAGTATCAAAATGATCTTTGTATCAACATTAAGAGTAGTTGATTCCTTCAATATGACAGTAAAAAGGGTAATCAAATTTAGTAATTTATTAATTACAAAAATGTCATTTGTAAAACCTTGTAAAAAAATTTAGACTCTTCGCAAATGTTATGATTGGCACAAAGAGGATTAATTAAGGAAACATATTTAAGAAAGGGAAAAAATTTGTTTTTTTTTTTTAATTAGGGGAATGTACTTTTATTACTTTTAATAAGAGGTCTTGGGTTCAAATCCGCACACGACAAAAATAATATTGAGAGAATCTGAATTTAATTAACAGTAACCAAACCATAATTAAGTTTATGATGAATCTATTAGGAAAAAAGAGTTTTTTTTTTTAATTTTATATTGCTCTCAAGTACACAAATGGCATTCAAGTCAACTTACATGTACTTATTGAATAATTTATTTTTCCGTTCTACTTAAAAGCAATGTGTCTACACTAAGTTCTGGCACTAAATAATTAAAAAAATACTAATTCAATGCAAGTAAAAAATGAGAACTTTAATCTTTTGAATAGATAATCTGACCATATACACGTGCAAAATGCAAAGTCTTATATAAATTCCTTCAACCGACTCCAACTTGCGTGAGCAAAATATTTAAAAGCTTGACCTGCATTGCATTAAAGTTATATACTTTATAGTTTATAGCATAGGCCTTATCCACACAAGTAACAGAGAACATAAGAAAGGTTTGGAATATTATTTTCGGGCACTCGAACCCATTTTTACCCTTAGCTTTTAATAATATGGCCGTAATCTGCGTGCGATTATCTCCAAGAAAAAAAATGAACTCATTTATGAATAGAGTATTTGGATTCTCCGAATAATTAAAAAGTGTATTATGTCTGAATCTAACTGAGATTTCCGGTGGTGGAGGAACTGAATGGGAAAAAAGAGAGTTTATAATTGTAAGATATTTAATGAAACCATCGCTAAAATTGAGATATCATTCAAAGAAAAAGATATCCAAAATATGGAGTTTCTGTTTGTATATTATATGGATGATCCTGATCCAATCCGCAGGGACCATGATTGGAAATTGTAAAAATAAATAAATATACAAAATTATTCATATATTTTATGTGAATTTAATTTTGATTTATTGTAAGTGTATAAACTTTGAATTTGAATGTTATAAAACGAGGAACGTACTATAAAGAGTAGAGACTTGAGTACACATCGCCCCACATATTTTTATATATATCTCTTATATATGTATATATATATATATATATATATATATATATATATATATATATATATATATATATATATATATATATATATATATAGTTTTATTAATCTCATATTATAGGAGATAAGTTATCTCATGTCATATAGATATACTTATGGTTCCACCACCTGAAAAAATAAAATAAAAAGAAAACAAAAAAGTGACACAGTTATTGATTGTGAAGCACGCACATAGAATTTTTTGAAAAAATACCTTTCCCACACCGACAAGCTCCGACACGCGGTCAATATTTTAGGACACGTTGACTATTTCAACACGCAAATTTGACCGAATCCGACACGGTCAAAGGGAAAAAAATGTAAGTTTTTTTGAAATTTTTATATAATTAAAATAATTCTAAAAAAAAAAGAACAGACAGACACAAACACAGCTCCGTCGCCGTAGTCGTCTGCTTCAACATTCTTCCTCACGTTGTTCTTTGTCGTTCTTATTGAGGAGGGTGGTGGTTTTTTGTTAGCTTCTAAACCAATTAACTCAAGATATGTGGTGGCTAGAGTCCTTTTAGTGTAAGAGAAGAGAAAGGTGGGTATGAGTATGACTATGAAAAAGGGAGAAGTTGTTCAACAAAGAGAGTAACTCAGTAAAGTGGAAGACAAAAGGAGAGATTTGATGTTGGGCTATACGTGTAGTCAGAGAAACAAAACACCCTCCCTCTTCTCTCTCTTTCTTTTTCTGTCTGAAACAAAAAAAATGGGATATTAAAAAAAACCCAAAATCCACGAGAGAGATTGTCCCACTTTTATGTTTTTATATTTTCTTGTGTATTTGATGAGTGTATTGAATATAAACTATATCAAATATATTAAAATTATTATTTAATATCAAAACGTGTCCTAACGTGTCGAAATTTAACATTTTTTGAAATTAATGTGTCGGCGTCTCGTATCGTGTCGTATCATGTTGTGTCCCGTGTCGGTGTCGGTGCATTAGTACACTCATCAAATATACAATGGAGTGCTTGGCTCGGCCTGTTAACACCTCTAATCACACCTTTAAAGGCAAAGTCAAACAACCATACATCTACGCATGAGACGCCATAATTGTAGCTACAATTACAGAACAAGATAGACGAATTCAAGAGCTCGAACAATTGCTTGCATTAACAAAGTTGAACGAGTCAGATAAAGGAAGAGAGTCTGAAAGATCATCTCATGTAGAGGAAATGAGCAAAAACCCATTCTGGAACAAGGAGCGACAAGGATGAAGTCATTCTGGCGATATATCCTTTTTTGCTAATATTGGGGGTGAAGTTTGAGATCCCAAAATTTGAGGGCAACACTCATCCAGATGAGTTTATCGATTGGCTACACACCGACGAAAGAATCTTTAACATCAAAGACTTGACAAAAGATCATAAGGTCTTGTCTATTAAGAATCCAAGGAAGAGAAGAACAATAAGTATCCATTCTGTGATGACTCCGATGAAGAACAAGATGATGAGAATCCCATTGTGATGCTTCAGTTTATGACGAGTTCTATATCTATGATATGTATGATTGGGAGCAAGATGATGAGAATCCAGAGGCGGAAGAAACCCCTTATAGTTATTTCGGTGGAAATTCAATTACTAAAATTTCTAATATCTTTGACAAAACGAAAGTTCTACCCAATGACAGATCACATATGCAATCATTGAAACAAACTGCAGGCAATAGTCCTTTTGGGATAGTCTATGGGTTTTTTTCACTTACTCCCTTAGAACTCATATTACTTCTAGTTCCCAAACAGTTTAGTTCAAACATAGATGAATATTCTAAGCATATCAAAGAATTGCATTCATAAGTTCTACCCTTAATTTGGAATTTGGTGATATTATGCTAGAATAGTTACCTCCTGGATTACCACCTGAAGAAGTTAATATCAATAAAGACAACACGGATTCGAGGACGAATCTTTTCCTAGCGGGGATGCACTCGAGCTGATTGATTTATCATTTCCCTTCTTTTTTTTATTATGTTGAGTGTGCGTTGATTATGCGTTCTCTTTTGATTGCACATAATTCCTTTTTAATTTCATTTTTTTGTCTATTTAAGGTTTGAAGAACCTTATTGTTATTTGGTTATTTTAGGTTAATAAGATTCAGAATGGAGAAATAGTATTTTCTCGCAATCCTTGTTTTGAGTCTTTTTTTCTGTTTAGCCAGTGAGTTACTGCTTTGGCATTATTATGATGCACCCCAGCTGATTGACTTAGATGAGGCTTTTCTGTAATTTATTACATAGATTATGGCTTTTCAATAATTGTTAATTATTTCTGTTTTTGTTATTTTTTGATTATGTTGAGTGTGCGTTGATTATGCGTTATTTCCTTTGATTGTGCATGATTTCTTTTTAATTCCATTTTATTTTGTTTTGTTTTGTCTATTTAAGGTTTGGAGAATTCTATTGTTATTTGGTTAGTAAAATTCAGAAAAGAGAAATAATGTTTTCTTGATATCTTTGTTTTTAGTATTTCTTTCTGTTTAGGCAATGGGTTACTGCTTCGGCATCATTTGGTATTAGAGCACTAGGTTGTCTCCAACCATTGGCTGAATAGAATCGTAGACGACATCGATGGCCAAGTTGTGAAGGCAAGAGATGTTGATTCGTACGTAAAGAAGACAGACAATCGCATCAGGTAGACCCGCCTGATAGAAAATAAAGAGCTCGGAAGGCGGATCCAAGATTTGAAGCAACAACTTGTGGAGGCGCAGAACATGAAAATCTAATTTTTGGAGCGAGTACTTGTGCGGGTGGAGAGCAGGAAAATTTAAGATTTGGAGCAATAACTCGTGAGGGCTCATATCGAGAAAATCCAAAATTTGAAGCTAGGGGTGTTAACAGGCGCAATTGGGCTAAACTTTGGTCTTAAAAGGCTAAGCCTGCGTTTAAATGTGTCATCCTGACTTAGCTTGTTACCTGTTTTGAATACAATTATTGGCCTGTGGTCTAGTTTATTTATAAACAATAAAAGCTTGCTTTAGCCCAATGTAGCACTGACACCGACACGTGACACGATACGACACGACACTTCGACACGTTAATTCTAAAAAATGTTAGATTTCGACACGTTAGGACATGTTTTGATATTAAATAATATTTTTAATTTATGTAGTATATATTATATTTAATATTCAATAATTTAATAAAAAATAAAACTAAACTTATAATATTCATCAATTTTGCAAAAAAACATAAGATATCCCAAATATTTATATTAAACTCAATAAAATGGTAATCGTAATCCAACGAATCTAATAATTGGAACTAAAAACTCAACGCAACGCAACATTTGAACCTTTTTTTGAATTTCTATAACGCGTGTTGGAGTGTCGGGGAGTATCGGAGTGTCGGAGAGTGTCGAGAAGTGTCGAACACGACACGTTACCCGTTAGAAAAAATAAGACAACAAAAACTCATCCAAACAGAATATACAATTAACACACTAATAATTTCATAAAGATTCATAAATTCAATGTATATCCAAACAACATAATATAAAACAAAATCATTCAAAAAGTCTGATTAATCAATAAAATGGGGTGAAATGAGTTGAGGAGAAAGAATGGGCTATTATGAGTAGTATAAAAAATAGTTAGTATATTAGGTCAGCCTGAAAGGCTTTAAGGCCGGACTTTTGAATTGGAGCTTGAGATCTTTTTATTGGACGAACTTTTATACAAGTCCAAGCCTGGTTCAAATAATCAATTTTAGATATGTAAGCCCAGGCCTTCACGAGCTGAGCCAAAGGCCCCTGATTCATTTACCATCCCTATTTGAAGTGACAACTTGTGGTGGCCCGGAGCATAAAAATCCAACATTTGGAGCGTGTGACTTGTGTGGACAAAGTTGGGTATTCAATCCGAAGAAGAAATGGAATTAGAGGACATATATGATGACGAAGAGGAGGACAATAATCTCTCGGGGATTCTAAACCATGGACAGAACTGGGAAGTACGACCTAGAATTCAGTCCATTTTTCAAGATATCGAGATGCATCAATATTCCTTACTTTGATGTCTACGATCATGACACATTTTATTATAATTATCCGATTAATGATGATTATCCATCTTATGATAAAAGTTTAGTTTATGATGATAATCTAGTCTATGTTAAATCAGATGGAGAATTTGATATTAAAGATCTAATAAAGAAAGAATTTTCCATTGATTTTTTACCTAAAGAAATTTATATCGGTGAAGATGAAGAAGATTTGTGGATTAATCTTTTCGTAGCAGTGGAGAATAATGCATTTATAGTTAGTCCATTGCACATGACCGTACCATTGATTCAAGAAAATTAGAGTCAGCCAGAGTTGTGGCCCAATTGTTGAAAGAAATAATGATTTGAAATATAACAAATTACGATCAAATCTAAGTCCCAATAAAGGAGCATATATGATTGTGATTTATTTGGCAAGAAAAGAAAAACAACACATTTGACTTATAAGATTTAGGATGTGTTTTTAACAATTTAATTGTAATTATTTATTTATTTTTGGAAGTTAGTTACCGTCATATTTATGTTAGTAATTTTCCTTATTTTTAGGAATTTAGATTTTTAAATTTTGGGTAAATTTGTAATTAGTCTATAAAAGGGTACTTATGACCCTTATTCTAGGGGTAGAATTTTGTTAGTTAAAAATTGAGAATCAGATAGTTATTCTTTTGTAAAATTCCTACTTTTTTTAGTTACTTTTCTTTGCATTTTCGGCATCAAAAAACCTATTTGCTCTCTCTTTTATTTTATGGATTTATCGTTTCTCCTATTATAGGAGTTAACGTTATTTCCAAATGTTTTGGCAAAATTTTTATAATAAATAAACAAATAAAATTCTTAAAATGTCTTTCATTATTTCTTCCAACCCTCAGAATAATATAGTTTTAGGATTGCTGGAAATAATTTTATCTCTTGTGATAGGAGAAATATTTTTTTTCTTTTCTTATATGGCGTTATATAAATTTATTCTTATTTTTTTTAATTTTTTTATTAATTATTTCATTATTTATTCTCATTTCAAAAATAACAATCTTCTCAAGACTCTTCTTTTATGCCTGTTACTTCTTATTTTAAATTACTTTTCTTCAGTCTATTTTCATGGCGAGCTTTCCAAAAGATAATAAAATATAATTTGAGAATACATGTTGCTTTATCACAGTATAAAAAAAAACATAGATTATCTATATTTTATCTTCTTTTTTATCATATAATACTAATAAAACCAATAATTTTTCAATTACAAAATAATGAATACTTGAAAAAAAAATACAGAACTTAGAATAATCCAACGAAAAAACTATAAAAGGAAGATAACACATTAAATGTAAAATATGTGATGAAAAAGATTTTAGCAATAAATTTATTTTAAGAGTGAGAATAAATACTAAGATAGTACAAAAATAACTTTAGCGTTATCGATAATAAAAACCTGTTAATAAAAATGGGAAGTGTAAATAGACATAATGAAATGTCAATAATCTCATCATGTTTTGTTACGTTGTCAAGAGTATTTAGTTATGGCATAATTAGCAGTGAAATTATTTTTTAATTATGTAACAACACATAGTAATAATAATTTGTTTGACAATAAAAGTTTGTTTATATTAATGCATCTCAAGTAATTCCCATGACACTATATTTAAGCATTTTATTTTAAAAGAGAAGTGGAGATGTAAAGTCCGTGAAGCCGTGGGTGGGCACCATGCTCAAATTTAAGATCCTGAACTCACGAAACAGGAACGCAAAAAGCCAAAAACAGACATAAAACATGTTACATTTACATGGTACATTCACGTGTTGATTCACGAATTTTAAATTCGGTCCACTTATTAAATGTTTTTGTTCAAATCCAACGCCCTTAAAATAATAAAGTTACTGATCCATTACATTACACTACATTAATGTCATATTTGGTGTGATGTATAAAGTTTGATAGTATAAATTTATATTATATGTTATGATATTTTCAGTTGTTTGGTGTGACCATCGTATAATATAAGCTTATGCAACAGGATCCCTTTATACATCAAAATAATGTATAACTTAATCAAGTCTAGGAGTGGTGGATTAGGCATGATAAGGGATTGATGTATTAATATTACTTACAAGTACAATTCCCAAGAACTAATATATCATTTCAATATTTATATATTAAAATAATTTTTTTTAATATATTAATTTTTAAAATATTGAAAGATATTATTTTATATAATAAAATACCAAATGCTGGATAATATTAAAATTTAATCAGATCTTATACAATCAGACTTTATACTATTAGACCTTATCCTATACCATGCACCAAACATGCCTTAAGTATTTGTTATAAAGGAGAAAGAACACAGGAAGAGGGTACCGTCTTCAACTTGGAGAGGTGTAGGATTGGTGTGTATAACAGGTGTCTTGTGGTGTATAACAGAGGATGTACATTCATATAAAAGACGAAACCACGAGTGTATGAAATTCATTCTGAAAAATATAATAAACGTTCACCTTTCTATTGGTTTTTTTCGTTTCTGTCTTTCCTACCGCACAGGGAGAGTGTAACAGTGTTTTATGTTTATCTAGTGATAAAATTTTCTGTTTCGCATGCATAAAAATAAATAGAGTCCATATAAAATAATGTGAAGAGGAAAAAGATATAAGTGACACATATTTTTATGTGTATAGTAAATAATTTTATCTATTATATATTATGTTGTATCAATATCGATATGAAATATGGGATACGATCGAATAAGACATTCTGACACGTTAATTTTAAAAAATATTAGATTTTAACATATTATAACACATTTTAATATTAAAAAATATTTTAATGTATATTATATTTAATATTTAACAATTTAATAAAAAAATGAAACTAAATTTATAATTCTTATCAATTTTATAAAGAAATATAAAATAGCACAATTATTTATATTAAACTTAATAAAATAATATTTATAATGGGTTTATCATCTATTATTTAACATGACCACAAAAAATTCCCTCACACACAACATTTTGTGTGTTTTCTCTATAACATAACACAATCATTTTTCCTATAACATAACTCTTATAAAACTCATTTATAATACAACGAAATTAATACTTAAAACCAAGGAAGCATGGACACTCCAAAATACAGGGAGAGTCGTGTTCGACACGCTTCGACACGCAAAACGAATCTCTATAACATAACACAATCATTTTTCCTATAACATAACTCTTATAAAACTCATTTATAATACAACGAAATTAATACTTAAAACCAAGGAAGCATGGACACTCCAAAAAACAGGGAGAGTCGTGTCCGACACGCTTCGACACGGCGACACGCTCCGACACGGTGTCGGACATGCGGTCAACTTTTTCCGACACGTTAACCATTCCGACACGCGAATTTGACCGAGTCCGACACCATCCGACACGGTCAAATGACATTTTCGTAAATTTTTTAATTTTTTTTAAATTATTTTAAGAAAAAACTATTATTTTAAAAATTAAAATATATTAGTAAAGCTTTTACATGATCATATCAATTTTCTCCCTTTTTTCCTTTAATTAAATAATAGATCATCTTAGCAGCATCGTTGTAATTCCTGTTACGTTCTTACCGTGTCTCCTCTTCCCTAATCTCTCTTTAATGTGATCTGATCTCTTTCTTTCATCCCAGTTCTTGTTTTTTTATTATTAAAGCTTCCACCTTTTATAATGCTTGATTGTGTTCTTGATGTTTTTATTTTACAGTGTATTCTTTTAGTTTATGTTTTTGCCTTTTGTGAAGAACGCTGCTACAATTCTTAGTATTGGGTGTCAGTGAATTTTTTTGCTATTGTTGCCATTGGTTACATCAGATTTTTTTTTCTCCCTTTATGTAACACCTTGGATCGGAAAGGAAAGTTGAAAGATAATATTTTGATGTGTATTATTAATTTTTTTATTTTTTGTTAAATTATTGAGTATTAAATGAAATATACACTATATAATTTAAAAATATTATTTGATATTAAAACGTGTCCCAACATGTCGAAATCCATAATATTTTAAGATTGACGTGTCGGAGTGTCGTGTCGTTGCTACATAGTTTAAAACTCGAAAACGGGGCGCAAGTTAAATTTTGGGAACAGTGACCAAAATGTTACGTTTTGTCAAAAATTTTACCTAAATGCCACGCGAACAGTATTTTTTACCAGACTGACACGTGTCATAATTCGCTCCCACTGGTAGTGAATTTCGTGGCCAATAATTTTGTGACACGTGGTTATATTGCAGATCAAATTCGCTACCAGTGGTAACGAATTATGACACGTCAGCTTTTTCCTGCAAAAGAGTGTCACGTGTAAAAAAATAATTCGCAGACATAATTTGCTATATAGTGTAGCGAATTACAACCTGCTTAATACGTATCATT
This sequence comes from Gastrolobium villosum, assembly GCA_032173675.1. Classification (NCBI taxonomy): domain Eukaryota; kingdom Viridiplantae; phylum Streptophyta; class Magnoliopsida; order Fabales; family Fabaceae; genus Gastrolobium; species Gastrolobium villosum. Next base: position 43,502 of record JAVKPL010008210.1, on the reverse strand, counting down.
CTTACTGACTGTGCATTTTAACGTGACATAATTTACTATACTGTATAGCGAAATATTTACAAATATATTTCACTATACAATATAACAAATTACCTAGGAAAATTTAATATTGGTGTGATAGTGTCATAAATTTTTTGGCCATTTTAAAATGATCAGTGTTGCTAAATTTTGAAACATTTTTTAAGCCTCCGCAATAAGTGTTAAGTGTCGAACACGTAATTCAGGTTTTAGAAGTCTACTTGAATCAACTATATATACATTAAATATAAAACCGTGAAGGCATCATCATTGCTTTCCCAAACCCATTTCCAGACCACAATGGAGGGGCTACGATTCTCCCCCACCCAGCCGCCACTCCTCCGCCACCACGCTTTCGACAAAATGGCGCGCAACCCTCTTCACGCCAGCACCCGACACCGCCGTCCCAAGCCCTTCATCGCCGCCAGGCTCTCAAAGCCGGCGGAGATAGCATCTTCTTTCGCCGTAGAAGATCCCTCCGTGTCAGTGTCTCCTCCACGGCCTAGAGTTTCACCGGATTCCCTTCAGTACCCACCCGGCTACGTCGGGGCGGTTCCTGACCGGTCACATTCCGATGGAAACGACGGCGCAATGAATGCGATGGGTTATTTGACCAATATACTGTCTTCGAAGGTTTATGATGTGGCCATTGAGTCACCACTCCAAATTGCGCCAAAGCTATCTGAAAGACTCGGTGTTAAGCTTTGGCTCAAGAGGGAAGATTTGCAACCCGTAAGTTTTGATTTTTTCATATACAAAATTATTACCTTTACTTTATGATTATAAAAAAATAACTTTGACCATGTTAGTTGTGTTAATGAAAGATTCGAGTGATGTCAATGAGCATAATTTGGATTGATGGAAGGAACTATGTTCAATTAGTCGTCTAGGAATTATTCCACTTTGTCTTGATGTTTTGAGCGTCAGTGTTCTTCTTTCTTTTGTCATATTGGAACAAATAAGGGACTGTGTGTGTTTCAGTTGAAGAATGTGCTTTATTTATTGAGTTTTTGAGATTGTGGATTGTTGCCAATGGTAGGTTTTCTCATTTAAGCTCCGAGGAGCTTATAATATGATGGCAAAGCTTCCAAAAGAACTGTTGGAAAAAGGGGTTATCTGCTCATCAGCTGGAAATCATGCTCAAGGAGTTGCTTTAGCTGCCAAGAGATTGAATTGCAATGCCGTCATTGCTATGCCTGTTACCACACCGGACATCAAGGTATGTTTTGTTTTTTCATTTGCTAGCTTGCTTGTTTGTTTAGAAGAGGGCGAGCTTCAAGTAGTGCTAAAGCTGCTCTTATGAACCGAAAGGTCACGGGTTTGAATTTAGAAAACAGTCTCTTTGCGCAAGATCTAAGTTTAAGGCTGCATATATGGATTTCTCTCACCCTCACCCGCGCAAGTTGGGTTTCATGTTATTTTTCCCGGGAAAAAATATGGTCAGTTAAGTTATATGTTTTCATTTCTTTTAACTCTACAGTGGAAATCTGTGGAGAAGCTGGGTTCTACAGTTGTCCTTATTGGGGATTCATATGATGAAGCACAAGCATATGCTAAGAAGCGTGCAAAAGAGGAGGGTCGTACATTCATACCACCTTTTGATCATCCTGATGTCATCATGGGTCAGGGAACAATAGGGATGGAAATTGTGCGCCAAATTCAGGGTCCAATGCATGCAATCTTTGTGCCTGTGGGAGGTGGTGGTCTCATTGCCGGTATCGCTGCTTATGTGAAGAGGGTTTCTCCACAGGTTCACAGTTCACTTGATGTTAATATGTTATGTTAATGGTTTTTTCATTTTGTATGTCTTCCTTTATTTAGAGAAATGACTATTGACACCTATTGCAAATACACAGGTCAAAATTATTGGGGTGGAGCCCATTGATGCAAATGCAATGGCGTTGTCACTCCATCATGGTCAGAGAGTGATCTTGGACCAGGTTGGAGGATTTGCAGATGGTGTAGCTGTTAAAGAGGTTGGTGAAGAAACTTTCCGCTTGTGCAAGGAATTGATAGATGGAGTTGTTCTAGTAAGCCGTGATTCCATTTGTGCATCAATAAAGGTGAGTGGTCCTTTTGCTTGTGAAAGTTGCATTCACAATCTCTGATGCTTAATATGCTTTATATATACACTTTCCAGTGATGAGCTTGAGGCAGTTTGAATTGATTAATAATTGAGATTTGCTTGATGACTATAAACTTATGAGTCGTCAAGTAATGTCAAAATTCAAATTGGTAATTCGAGGATTATCTTGCATATAATAACTAGAACTATAATAACTTGCCAAATTATTTCTAGTTTTTGTGTTATGACTGTGATCACAGAATTGTCATTATTTGGTGATGTTTTTGTTCTCTCTGTATCTTGGTTGAGATTGGGTGAAGCGAATTCGAGAGAGTGGTAGCAGTAGTAGGAAAAACCTGTTATACTGTTATTTAACCGTTAACACCAGATTTGTTTTTTATCAGGTCCCAATTTATCACCACTGAGTGATTATTGGGAGGCATATGCTATAATTATATGAACTTGGCTGTTAATTTTACTCTGTCCTTGTAGAGTCCGCCTGCTCTATTGTTAGACACTGTCACTGTCTCTCAAAATGTAGCTCTTTTGTTTGTATCAATGGGAATTGGGACCTAACTTCCTGAATAGACTTTAGAATGTCTTGTGAATTGAATGTAAAGCACTGCAGATTCCGTATGACATATGACAACAGTGAAACTTGTTGCAGGACATGTTTGAGGAGAAAAGAAGCATATTAGAACCAGCAGGTGCTCTTGCCCTTGCTGGAGCTGAGGCATACTGCAAGTATTATGGGCTCAAGGGGGAAAATGTTGTAGCAATAACCAGTGGGGCAAACATGAATTTTGATAAACTCAGGGTGGTAACTGAACTTGCTAATGTTGGTCGTAAGCAAGAGGCTGTGCTGGTAACTGTTCTGCCAGAGGAGCCTGGAAGTTTCAAACAGTTTTGTCAGTTGGTATGTCTATATACTACTTTTGACTGATTTTTTCTAGAACAGAGTTCTTAATAATTGAACAGATTCTTATCTTGCCTTGCAGGTTGGGCAGATGAATATCACCGAATTCAAATACAGATATAAATCTAGTGAGAAAGCTGTTGTCCTCTACAGGTAAGATCATGGCAATAAATGCCTGAACTTTTTTTCTCTGCCTTTTTTAATCTGTTTTTCTAAAATCAATATGGTCCCAGAATAATGACATCTCTTCTGGCACGATTTATTAGTTTTCAATGTCTTTTCATTATCTCTGTAGTTGACAATGACTGTTATGTCAAGGCCCATAACATTTTATTGTCCTTTGTATTTTGTATGCAGTGTTGGGGTTCACACAGTCTCAGAGCTAAGAGCAATGCAGGAGAGGATGAAATCTTCTCATCTTCAAACTCGCAATCTCACAGAAAGTGACTTGGTGAAAGATCACTTGCGTTACCTGGTATATTGGCCAAAAATTTCCATCCATTGTAAAGTTTATTATGTCGTTTTCCCTTTTTTCAACACTATTCCCAACCACCAAACTATGTATAAATACTAAATACAAGATCTAAGCAATTCATTTTTATTTTGATAAGCATTTATGTTAGGTATATTGGATTTTTCTGATGATTCCTGTCCAAATTAGCTAAGATGTTGAAAATTAAGTTACATCCTTCGACTAAGGGATGGTATATGTGATTTGGTTGTCTTGTCTTGCGATAGTCATATTAAACATATCACTCCCACTAACAGTTAAATAACTGATCCTGTGTTGGTATTGTTTTACTAATTAGTAAGTTAACTATGTTTTTAACACATTTCAGATGGGAGGCCCTTCAGATGTTGAGAATGAGGTTCTTTGCCGTTTTATCTTTCCAGAAAGACCTGGTGCTTTGATGAAATTCTTGGACTCATTCAGTCCACGTTGGAATATTAGTTTATTCCATTATCGTGCGCAGGTAGGAAATTTTGGTTTTCTGTTCCTTTTTTCAAACAAACTACATTGAGTTTTATTCTTTTTCTTCCTTTGATCAATGCATCTAATGATATCATTATACTTGCTGGCTAATAGGGTGAAACTGGAGCAAATGTTTTAGTTGGAATACAGGTACCCAGAACTGAGATGGATGAGTTCCATGATCGTGCTAACAGACTTGGATTTGATTATACAGTGGTGAACAATGATGATGACTTCCAGCTTTTAATGCGCTGATGATTTTGACAACTAGCCATCATTGTGAATTTAGTGGACAATATTATGACATTTATTTCGACAGTCGACTTCAAAGAGGTGGATGAGGGAAAGAATGAAAGGAAATGGCCCCTAGACATGTCACCAGATGACTAGAGGAACTAGCTCTGTTTACTTAGTGCTGCAATCTATGCATTTTTGTAATCTATAATTAATATAATAATTTATATTCTCTAATGTTGTTGACTCGCCTTTTGTAACATCCCGTGTATCCCCGGTTTGTTAACATGTCATCGTATTAAGTCATGCTTAATTAAAATGCGGAATAATTTTTACTTTTTAATTATGACGTCATTGATCTTAGCCAAGTTGATTACTTAATCATTTTTTCATAAAAACATCACCTGTATGTAAATTGCAAAAATAGTTAACTGAAATACCTCAATGTATAATATAAAGTGACTATCTAAGTCACATAATTAGAACACGTAGCCTGGACAATATCCTGATACATTATTACAACTCATAACTAAAAACAAGGCATAGTCAATCAATGTTGCATGGACAAACTTATGCTCATCAAATGAGGCAACAAAGCCCAACCACAGTCTCAACAGCAACAACAGTATAAATATCGAAGCTAAAAGCATAAAAGCAACAGGCATATCCAGCATCCAACATGTCAGCATATAACAGCAATATCTAACTCAGCTCTGGCCTCCTGCCACCCGAGGTCTCAACCACATGGTTACCTGAACCTGAAATAAGCATTCGCAAACGTGGGGTGAGATCTCTAAACAAGAAATCTCAGTAAGACAAGGGGTCTTCAAGGATCTTCCACACCCAAACTCACTTACATGTGCAATATAAGTTCAAAAAGCAGTTTAACAATATCAGTTCCAAAACTATGCAGTGCAACAGATATTCATGCCATGTGTGTTATCACTATTCTACTGGCCAGAGAAATGCAGGAATACGTCTATTGCCTACAGTTAGTACAAGGAACATTGCTTGCACCTCACCCGTAGCCTCAGCATCTTGTATGTACCTCATACTTAGGCTTACCGTATAGGTGGAACACCACATGGATATCATAAAGGCACTTGCATATAACAGCTCAACAACATTTATCAAATAATACGTGAAAACAACATCATGCATATAAACCATCCCCCATGGGACATGGTGGAACCAACAATGGCAAAGCCGAGGACACGAAAGCTTACCTTGCAAGCTTACAATCCAATGCCAAGAGTCCACACACCTCAACGTCCACAAACAGTACAATCACTATCTGTTTGGACCAATAATCATATCATAAACATAAAGACTACGTTTTTCCTTTTACAATTTACGTCTTAAGGCTTCCCACTAAGTCACAAGCCCTTAATCCCTTGGTTCTTACTTAGTTAAGTATTTACAGAAGTCCAACTTCATCAAACTAGGGTCCACAAACCCATACATCAAATCTATATGAACAGTACCTTACTGTTCATCGCAAACCCAGAATATCCGGATATATGTCGGGGGCATATCCGAATATCAAGACCCCATATCCGGATATCAATATCCGGATATCATATCCAGATATTTCGCGACAAAATGCAGTTTCTGCATTTCGCGAAGATATCCCTTCAAAGTTGGGTTTTTAACCCATTTTAACGTCCGAGCATGCATCTTTATTCATCTTTCGGTTCATGTTAAGGATAGTTACTTGTTTAACTCATTAGCATGCCAAGATACCATCTTTAAGCAACTAAAACTCATGATCAAGGTTAAACAACTTACCCAAGGTTCAAAACAGTAAAGAAGGCTGCTCTTGGAGCTCACAATCAGTCTCCAAGGTTCTGTTTTTTACAACAACACGAAAATGGCATCAAGGTTGGTCTTTTCTCTTCAAAGGTAGCTTCTTGAAGCTTCACAAGCCAAGAACAAGACTCCACAACCTTCAAACCACTAAGTCAGCCCATAAACTCTCCCCAAACAGCAACTCCAACCCAACACCAGCTGAAGCTCACCCTCTCCAAGCACTCACTCAAGTGTTTACAAGGTGAAAGAGGAAGAAATCAAAGAGAAAAGGCTCCAAGGCTCACAACAATGGGGGAAGGAGTCAATAGAACAGTGCCAAGCTGACCAGCCACCAAAAACCCACATAGAAGAGGTGTTATGGCCTAGGGTTTTGAGCCAACTAATGTATTTATAACGGTTAAGTCATAAACGCACAGTATTATCGTTAATTGCTATGCTTATCATCTTAATCCCAAACTTAGGATTCTTAACCTACTCAATTTTATAAGATTTATCATATTTTTATTTTATTTTTCGGAGCACCTTTCCGGTACGCGCTTTTCCATAGCCAGTATCAGATCTGACATCAGTTCTCATTGTTTTAACTTAAAACTTGTTTTACAACTCCTACATATTATTCTAGGAATATTCATGCACTCATTATAATTTTCCGGGATACTTTAAGCTCTTATGGCCACTGAACACGGAAAACTTCATGCCATACAAGTAATGCCTCCAAATCTTGAAAGCAAATACAATAGCTGCCAACTCCAAGTCGTGAGTCAGGTAGTTCTCCTCATGAGGCTTCAACTGCCTCGAAGCATAAGCAACAACTTTCCCATTCTGCATCAACACGCAGCCTAGCCCCTTCCCAGAGGCATCACAATATAACTCAAACTGCCCCGCAGGATTAGGAAGGACCAATACCGGTGCAGTAGTCATTCTCTCCTTCAACTCCTGGAAGCACTCCTCACACTCATGCGTCCATACAAACGGAGTCTCATTTCGGGTAAGGCGAGTCAGTGGTAACACCATCTTGGAGAATCCCTCAATGAACCTCCTGTAGTACCCAGCCAAACCTAAGAAGCTCCTCACCTATGTAACCGTCTTGGGCCTCTCCCAATCCATCACGGCCTCAATCTTGTTAGAATCAACTGTAACTCCATCAGCAGAAATCACATGACCCAGAAATTTTACCGACTTGAGCCAAAACTCACATTTCGACGGCTTCGCATATAGCTTTTTCTCCTTAAGCACTTGCAACACAATCTTCAAGTGCTCAGCATGTTCCTCCTCTGTCTTGGAGTAAATCAAGATATCATCAATAAAGATGATCACAAACTTATCCAGGTACGGTTGGAAAATCTGGTTCATGTAATCCATGAACACTGCAGGTGCATTGGAGAGTCTGAACGGAATCACCAAATACTCAAAGTGACCGTATCTCGAACGAAATGCGGTCTTGGGGACATCCTCCGGCTTCACCCGAATCTGATGGTATCCGGATCGGAGATCAATCTTCATATACACGCAAGCACCCTGAGATGATCCAACAAATCATCAATACGCGGAAGGGGATACTTTTTCTTGATCGTCACCTTGTTCAGCTGCCTGTAGTCGGTGCACAATCGCATTGCCCTATCCTTTTTCTTCACAAAGATGACCGGTGCTCCCCACGGAGACACACTCAATCGAATGAAATTCTTCGCTGAAAGATCTTCAATGTGTTTCTTCAGCTCCGCTAACTCCGGTGGTGACATCCGGTATGGAGCTAATGAAATAGGCCCCACATCAGGCAACGGATCTATGGAGAACTCTATCTCCCTCTATGGCGGAAACTCAGGAATCTCCTCAGGAAACACCTCGAGGAACTCCCTCACCACAGGAATGCCAGTGATATCCTTATGTATCCCACTCACCAAACCTCCCAACATGATATAACCATATGCCCCAGCTCTCAAGGCTCTCCTAGCCTGCAACAATGAAATGTACGGCGAGGAACTGACTATGGAATCATACGGAGACATCACCACTCGCTTGACACAACAGTCAATCATCACACAATTCCTGGACAACCAATTCATGCCCAGAATAATCTCCAAGTTGGCCATCGGCAATCCTATCAGATCCACCGAGAAATCACGGCCATCCCGCTGAAATGCCACATCGCGATGAACAGTGGTAGAATCACACCTTTCTCCGGTGGTGGTGGTCACCCGCAACGGTGGAGAAAGCACAGAAATGAGCAACTCAAGCCCCACAGCAATCGGGGTAGCAATGAAAGAATACGTAGCCCCAGAGTCAAACAAGACATCAACCAACGAACTACCAATGGTAACAGTACCTCTGACAAGGTTCGGAGCTCTGTCCGAATGTTGCCGATCTAGGGTGTACACACGTCCAGTAGCAGGTGGCACTGCCGATGCCGCTGAAGGTGGATAGGGAATCATTTGCAAGGGAACTGCCTGCACTGCAACAGCTCTCGCCGTCGATGACGGGCAATCTCTGGAATAGTGGCCCTCCTTGCCACACTGGAAGCATATCAATTGGCCTGTAGAACACGGCCCAAAATAAGTCTTCCCGCATCCCGAGCATCGGGGAGCAGGAGGTCTCGCTGCACTCCCCTGAGCATAAGTCTTCTTAAACTGATTTGGCGCTTGCCGAGCCGCCATATGCTTTCCCTTTCCCTTGTTCCTAAACTTCCTGTCCCTCCAAGAAGTGGAACTACCAGCAACCTTTATCTCGGTAACGTTGGCCCTCTTGGCCTGACTCGCGCTGCAGACATCCTCGATATCCCGACATTGCTGCACAAGTGTCCCGAAGTCTCTCGAAGCAGAACCAGCGAGGTGATCAGCAATATCATCACTAAGTCCTCTGCGGAACTTAGCTGCCAAGAAAACCGGAGTAGGCCTCGCCATCCGAAAGTGAGCGAACTTAACCAGCTCATTAAACTTGGCCAGGTACTCATCAACTGACAACGAGCCCTGAATCAGACTGTCGAACTCCCCCTGCTTCCTCTCCTGTGCATCATAAGGGAAGTACCGACCTGGAAAGCAATCCTCGAAGAATGGCCACGTCATCACATGACCCTGCATCTCGAAAGCGTGAGAGGTGTTCGTCCACCACTCATAGGCATCGCCCTCTAGCATATAAGTAGTGAACATCTGCTTCTGCGGATCCGCACACTGCATGACCCGGAAGATCTTGTCCAGCGCCTGTAACCATCTCGCCGCAGTAATAGGATCATAAGACCCATCAAAAGTAGGTGGCTTATGCTTACGGAAAGCATTCAGCCGGCGATCGATAACATCACGATCCTCAACAAGCACCGGGACAGTCTACATCGCCACAGTAAGGTGACCAGTGCCCTCCACATGACTCAGGCTCTCGTCCTGAAGGCTAGGTGGAGGCTGAGGTGATGGTGGCGGTGGAGGTGGTGGCGGAGGATACTGGCCAACAACAGGACCAACCCTTATCTCCTCCAACATGACTCTCATCATAGTCATGTTCGCCAGACGGTTTGCCTCTAATACATCCTCAATGGCTTTCCTGTTCGCCACTCGTACGACGTCCAGCATAGCCTGGTTTGCCATTCTCATGGCCTCCTGGTCGGCTTGTCGGGCCTCCTGCATCTCAGCCAATGCAGCAGGTCAGGATCAGGTTGATCCCCGCTAGTGTCTCGGTTCCTCCGAGGTAGTACCATAACTCTGCACAAGTTACACAAAGAATGAGTTGATCATGCCCACGCAATGTGGTCACATATGCATCATCATAACAAAACCTAATAGAGAGAACACACAGACACGACTCACGACAAAACATCCTAAGTTACTGCAATACATACAAGTTTTTTCCTAGAAAGTGCTCTGATACCATAAAATGTAACACCCCATATGCATCCGGTTTGTTAACATGTCATCGTATTAAGCCACGCTTAATTTAAAATGCGGAATATCTTTTTACTTTCATTTATGACGTCATTATTCTTAGCCAAGTTGATTACTTAATCCATTTTCATAAAACATCGCCTGCATGTAATTGCAAGAGACAACTAACTAAAATACCTCATAATATAAATAACAGTGAGTATCTAAAATCACGGAACTATAACACGTAGTCCAGACACAATCCTGATACATTATTACAACTCGAACCTAAAACAAGATATAGTAAAATCAATGTGGCATGGACAATCCCCATGCTCACCAAATAAGGCAACACAGCCAAACATAGTCTCAAAAACAACAGCATAATAATAACAAACTAATAGCATATCATCAGCAGATATAACCCAGCATCTAAACATGTCAGCATATAAACAGCAATATCAGCTAAGCTCCGGCCTCTTGCCGCTGGAGGTCTCAACCCCCGCATTACCTGCACCTGAAATGGTGCCCCAAACGTAGGGTGAGATCTCTAAAAAGAAATCTCAGTAAGACAAGGGGTCCTCAAGGATCTTCCACCCCAAGTTCACTTACATGTGCAATATAAGTTCTAAAAAGAGTTCAATAATTTAAGTTCCAAAACTCAATGCAGTGCAACAGATAATCATGCCAAGTGTGTTATCACTATTCTACTAGCCAGAGAAGTGCAGAAATATGTCTATTACCCACACAGTACGCGCCCATGTCGTACCTGCCCACAGGATCGCAACCCGTCTAGGCGAACACCACATGCATATCATAAAGGCACTCGCATATAACAGCTCAACAACATTTACCAAAATAATACATGAAAACAATATCATGCATATAAACCATCCCCCATGGGACATGGTGGAACCAACAATGGCTAAACCGAGGACACGAAAGCTTACCTCTTAAGCAATCAATCCAAGCCAAGTCCACACACGCTCAAAGTCCACACACAACAGAATCACAATCTGTTGTAAACCAACAATCATATCAATATTCATACTCTATAAGCATATGACATAAAGAAAATGCCTTTCCTTTACGTTTTATGTCTTTAGGCTTCTCACAAAGCCTTAAGCCCTTAATCACTTAGATTCTGACTTAGATTAATTAACACAGAAGTCCCACTTCATCAAACTAGTGTCCACAAACCCATAACTCCGTTATGTATGAACAATACCGTTACTGTCCTCGAAAACCCAGAATATCCGGATATATATCGGGGCCATATCCGGATATCTTCAAGCCCATATCTGGATATCATATCCGGATATTTTGCGACAGAAACTGCATTTCGCGAGATATCACTCCCAAGGTTCCATTTTTAAAACTGCAGTTATAATTATTGACAAAAATCCTGAGATTTTAATATGTTAAACTAGACATCACAATATTTCCAACGACATATTTTATGTCTCAATCTGAGTTGTATAACTCCGGTTATGATTTTCGCAAAGTGACTGCTGCAAACTGAATTTCCAGCAACCAAGACGCGACTCCAAACTAACACTGAGATTAAATAACTTATCCAATGGCTACTAAATTTTACAAGGTTATAGCCCTACGCGTTAGATACACATAGGTCCAAACGGCACTCGATTTGGAGCTCTATAGCTCAAGATATCGAATTTTTACCGAAACAGGTTCGTTGTTGTCCCAATATCCGGATATCATATCCGGATATTTCACAACAGAGGCCAAAAACAGCAGCCTAGCACGAAAAAATCCATTTAAAATTCCATCTTTCACCTAGATACATCTATCCCATCGACTTAGCATGCATTTTAACCCTTAGATCCATCAACCAACGTTCAAATTATCAAAATTCATAATTTTACATATTCAATTCATGTTATATTCATGAAAACACAAAGGGAAGTGTTGAGGCATATACCCATGAGCTTCAAAACAACAAAAGGGGTGCTCTTGGAGCTCTCTATGAAGCTCCTACAATCTGACTTCCAAGGGAAACGAAAATGCCAATAAAACTTTTTCCTTTTTTCACAAAGAAGGCTCCTTGGAACTCAAAATGCTAGAACAAGGTTCACACACTCTCCAAACTCAAAGTCAACACCCAACTCTCCCTCAAGCTGACTCTCTAACTCAGAAGCAAGACCACAACCCATTTCCAATTTCAGCTCTCTCTGACAATATGTGTTTAGGATAAGCTTTCATGGAGGAAAATGCCTCAAAGCTCAAGAAATGGAGAAGGGAATGCAATGGAACAGTAGCAACAGGTCATCCCCTCCAAGAAAGTCACGCAGCAGCTGGTGTGCCTAGGGTTTTGGGCCAAGTTATGTATATATAGTGGTTTAAGTCATTAAACGCACAGTATTAGCACTAATTGCTATGCTTATCAAATTAATCTCAAACTTAGGATTCTTAACCTACTCATTTTTCTAAGACATCATTTTTTTTTTCGCAGCACCTTTCTGATATGCGCTTTTACCATTGCCAGTATCAGTTCTGACACCAATTCTCATTATTTTAACTTGAAACTTGTTTTACAAGTCCTACATATTATTCTAGGAATATTCATGCACTTATTATAATTTTTCTCATAGGGGTGATACTTCACCGGTACGTCTAAAATTTGTTGTTTGCACCAGGTAGCATAAAAGCTCGTTTAATAAAAAGGTCTTTCGTCCGACTTGCAATAGTCACCCCAAAAATTCATTCGTCCACTATGCACTGCTCGTTTGTGTCAATTTCTCAAAGATAATATAACCTATTACTATAATTATTAATTGTAGCTTTGTAAATTATTGCTGCAAATTGGAATAATTATTAAATTGATTTTTTGGTTCAATTTTTATTTTATAACATGGAATTTTACACAGGCTTTTAATTTTTGTAAATAAACATAATTCATGTAACAGGCATTTAATTAATTAATTTTTCTCACTTACTATAATTAGTGGTCAATTATGCGCAGTACGAGTTCTTACAAATTACATGAAAGTGTAGAAAATTTCTCAAATTTTTTCCAGTCGATACATTGAAACCTTAAATTGCTTTGGGGCTTTTGAGAAACAAGTTTTTAGTTATCTATTGACACAAAAATTGTTTGAAATCGTTTCCTACATTGAAGGAATTTTGTTCATGAATGTATTGTTACGAAATATACGGTTCATATTATGAAAGTTTCAATCTTTCTTTAAATTGATATTATTTCATTGATGTAAAACAAAAATTGGTTTGAGGATTTTACCTCCCCTGTTATTTTCTCACTGTTTTATGTTGTTTTTAATACAAAAATCACACGTTTTTGTGCAAAGAAAAACCGTGACCTATAACTTAAAAAATCACTTTTTAAACTTCCAAAAATTCTCAAAAAATATGTTATTTTTGAGATAGATTATATTAAAATGTCGTTGGTTGGTTGTTTCTGGATTATATTGTGATGAAAATCGCTGAAAAATATGTTTTTTTAGTTTTGATGAAGCTCCCATGACGGAACCCAATCTCAAGCAGTCAACCTGCCAAATAAAGAAGAAAACACTGCAATAGAAGAATCTCAAGAAATCCTAGGGGGTTAGGGTGAGATTGTGAGAGAGCCATTCTAATTATATTTTTCACTAAAAAGTTTCACGAAATCCACACAATATAAAATCCATTAAAATCATTGGATTTTTGAATACCACGAGATTGTGATTCCATTGTTTAAAATCGTGATTGAATACCAACGGATTCCAAAATAATCCTTTAAAATCCTAATTGAATAACACCTGACTTTTATTCAATCCATTAAAATCCTAATCGAATAGCAACAGATTTTTTTGTCAAAAAATAATCCATTAAAATCCTTTAAAAACTCAATCCAATCCACCCCTTGACTATAAAACCTTAACAGACGTTTGGTAGAAGAGAAATTTTTTTTATCCAAAAATCTCGATGATTTTCCGTGATAAAAACATTCAATTCATGATAATATTCGAAAATAAAAAATTAAAAAAAAATTCAATTTCCCATAATTTTTCAAAAAATGCCGTGCAAAACACTCCCTGAACGCATCATCATTCCTTTCCCAAACCCAATTCCAGACCAAAATGGAGGCGCTACGATTCTCCCCCACCCAGCCGCCACTCCTCCGCCACCACGCTTTCGATAAAATGGCGCGCAATCCTCTTCCCGCCAGCACCCGACACGGCCGTCCCAAGCCCTTCATCGCCGCCAGGCTCTCAAAGCCGGCGGAGATAGCATCCTCTTTCGCCGTAGAAGATCCCTCCGTGTCAGTGTCTCCTCCACGGCCTAGAGTTTCACCGGATTCCCTTCAGTACCCACCCGGCTACGTCGGGGCGGTTCCTGACCGGTCACGTTCCGATGGAAACGACGGCGCAATGAATGCGATGGGTTATTTGACCAATATACTGTCTTCGAAGGTTTATGATGTGGCCATTGAGTCACCACTCCAAATTGCGCCAAAGCTATCTGAAAGACTCGGTGTTAAGCTTTGGCTCAAGAGGGAAGATTTGCAACCCGTAAGTTTTGATTTTTTCATATACAAAATTATTGCCTTTACTTTATGATGATAAAAAAATAACTGTGACTATGTTAGTTGTGTTAATGAAAGATTCGAGTGATGTAAATGAGCATAATTTGGATTGATGCAAGGAACTATGTTCAATTAGTCGTCTAGGAATTATTCCACTTTGTCTTGTTGTTTTGAGCGTCAGTGTTCTTCTTTCTTTTGTCATATAAATATTGGAACAAATAAGGGACTGTGTGTGTTTCAGTTGAAGAATGTGCTTTATTTATTGAGTATTTGAGATTGTGGATTGTTGCCAATGGTAGGTTTTCTCATTTAAGCTCCGAGGAGCTTATAATATGATGGCAAAGCTTCCAAAAGAACTGTTGGAAAAAGGGGTTATCTGCTCATCAGCTGGAAATCATGCTCAAGGAGTTGCTTTAGCTGCCAAGAGATTGAATTGCAATGCCGTCATTGCTATGCCTGTTACCACACCGGACATCAAGGTATGTTTTGTTTTTTCATTTGCTAGCTTGCTTGTTTGTTTAGAAGAGGGCGAGCTTCAAGTAGTGCTAAAGCTGCTCTTACGGACCGAGAGGTCACGGGTTTGAATTTAGAAAATAGTCTCTTTGCGAAAAATTTAAGTTTAAGGCTGCATATATGGATTTCTCTCACCCTCACCCGCGCAAGTTGGGTTTCATGTTATATTTCCCGGGGGAAAATATGGTCAATTAAGTTATATGTTTTCATTTCTTTTAACTCTACAGTGGAAATCTGTGGAGAAGCTGGGTTCTACAGTTGTCCTTATTGGGGATTCATATGATGAAGCACAAGCATATGCTAAGAAGCGTGCAAAAGAGGAGGGTCGTACATTCATACCACCTTTTGATCATCCTGATGTCATCATGGGTCAGGGAACAATAGGGATGGAAATTGTGCGCCAAATTCAGGGTCCAATGCATGCAATCTTTGTGCCTGTGGGAGGTGGTGGTCTCATTGCCGGTATCGCTGCTTATGTGAAGAGGGTTTCTCCACAGGTTCACTTGATGTTATGTTAATGGTTTTTTCATTTTGTATGTCTTCCTTTATTTAGAGAAGTACTATTGACATCTATTGAAGGGCTGGCTTGGCTCAGCGGTAAGCTTGCTTGCCGTGGTGTGTCAGGTCGCGGGTTCGAATCAGTCTCTCTGCAAAAAGCAGGGGAAAGACTGCCTAGAGTATTCCCTTCCCTAGATACTCACGAAGTGGGTATTTGAACTGGGTCGGCCCTTTTACTATTGACATCTATTGCAAATACACAGGTGAAGATTATTGGGGTGGAGCCCACTGATGCAAATGCTATGGCGTTGTCGCTCCATCATGGTGAGAGAGTGATCTTGGACCAGGTTGGAGGATTTGCAGATGGTGTAGCTGTTAAAGAGGTCGGTGAAGAAACTTTCCGCTTGTGCAAGGAATTGATAGATGGAGTTGTTCTAGTAAGCCGTGATTCCATTTGCGCATCAATAAAGGTGAGTGGTCCTTTTGCTTGTGAAAGTTGCATTCGCAATCTCTGATGCTTAATATACTTTATATATACACTTTCCAGTGATGAGCTTGAGGCAGTTTGAATTGATTAATAATTGAGATTTGCTTGATGACTATAAACTTATGAGTCGTCAAGTAATGTCAAAATTCAAATTGGTAATTCGAGGATTATCTTGCATATAATAACTTGCCAAATTATTTCTAGTTTTTGTGTAATGATTGTAATCACAGAATTGTCATTATTTGGTGATGTTTTGGTTCTCTCTGTATCTTGGTTGAGATTGGGTGAAGCGAATTCGAGAGTGGTGGCAGTAGTAAGAAAAACCTGTTATACTGTTACTTAACCGTTAACACCAGATTTGTTTTTTATCAGGTTCCAATTTATCACCACTGGGTGATTATTGGGAGGCATATGCTATAATTATATGAACTTGGCTGTTAATTTTACTCTGTACTGGTTGAGTCCGCCTGCTCTATTGTAGACACTGTCACTGTCTCTCAGCGCACAGGCTATTCAGTTGGTGAGTTGTTATTGGTCCAAATGTAGCTCTTTTGTTTGTATCAACGGGAATTGGGACCTAACTTCCTGCATAGACTTTAGAATGTCTTGTGAATTGAATGGAAAGCACTGCAGATTCCGTATGACGTATGACAACAGTGAAACTTGTTGCAGGACATGTTTGAGGAGAAAAGAAGCATATTAGAACCAGCAGGTGCTCTTGCCCTTGCTGGAGCTGAGGCATACTGCAAGTATTATGGGCTCAAGGGGGAAAATGTTGTAGCAATAACCAGTGGGGCAAACATGAATTTTGATAAACTCAGGGTGGTAACTGAACTTGCTAATGTTGGTCGTAAGCAAGAGGCCGTGCTGGTAACTGTTCTGCCAGAGGAGCCTGGAAGTTTCAAACAGTTTTGTCAGTTGGTATGTTTATATACTACTTTTGACTGATTTTTTCTAGAACAGAGTTCTTAATAATTGAACAGATTTTTATCTTGCCTGGCAGGTTGGGCAGATGAATATTACCGAATTCAAATACAGATATAAGTCTAGTGAGAAAGCTGTTGTCCTCTACAGGTAAGATCATGAAATAAATGCCTGATATTTTTTTCTGTCTTTTTAATCAGTTTTTCTAAAATCAATATGGTCCCAGAATATTGACATCTCTCTGGCACGATTTATTAGTTTTCAATGTCTTTTCATTATCTCTGTAGTTGACAATGACTGTTATGTCAAGGCCCATAACATTTTATTGTCCTTTGTATTTTGTGTGCAGTGTTGGGGTTCACACAGTCTCAGAGCTAAGAGCAATGCAGGAGAGGATGAAATCTTCTCATCTTCAAACTCGCAATCGCACAGAAAGTGACTTGGTGAAAGATCACTTGCGTTACATGGTATATTGGCCAAAAAATTTCCTTCATTGTGATGTTTATTATGTCGTTTTCCCTTTTTTTCAACACTAATCCCAACCACCAAACTATGTAAATACTAAATACAAGATCTAAGCCATTCATTTCTATTTTGATAAGCATTTATGTTAGGTATATTGGATTTTTCTGGGGATTCCTATCTAAATTAGCTAAGATGTTGAAATAAGTTACATCGTTCGACTAAGGGATGGTATATGTGATTTGGTTGTCTTGTCTTGCGATAGTCTTATTAAACATATCACTCCCACTAACAGTTAAATAACTGATCCTGTGTTGGTATTGTTTTACTAATTAGTAAGTTAACTATGTTTTTAACACATTTCAGATGGGAGGCCCTTCAGATGTTGAGAATGAGGTTCTTTGCCGTTTTATCTTTCCAGAAAGACCTGGTGCTTTGATGAAATTCTTGGACTCCTTCAGTCCACGTTGGAATATTAGTTTATTCCATTATCGTGCGCAGGTAGGAATTTCTGGTTTTCTGTTCCTTTATTCAAACAAACTACACAGTTTTATTCTTTTTCTTCCTTTGATCAATGGTATCATTATACTTGCTGGCTAACAGGGTGAAACTGGAGCAAATGTTTTAGTTGGAATACAGGTACCCAGAAGTGAGATGGATGACTTCCATGATCGTGCTAACAGACTTGGATATGATTATACAGTGGTGAACAATGATGATGACTTCCAGCTTTTAATGCGCTGATGATTTTGACAACTATCCATTATTGTGAATTTAGTGGATAATATTATCATATTTATTTCGACAGTCGACTTCAAAGAGGTGGATGAGGGAAATCATGAAAGGAAATGGCCCCTAGACATGTCACCAGATGACTAGAGGAACTAGCTTTTTTTACTTAGTGATGCAATTTATGCATTTTTGTAATCTATAATTAATATAATAATTATATTCTCTAATGTTTTTGACTTGCTTTTAACATCTGTAATAAATGGCTCTTCAGAAAGGTTTGTTTGCTAAATTTCAACAGTCCCGGCCCAGGACTGTGTTGTTGTGTTTGAAAAGTTGGAAACTTCAACTAATAGTCTTACACTCGAACAGTAACAGTAACTGCGAAGGTCTAATTTGAGAAGAATAATCATCGCAGAAACCTGTATTAGTTTGTTATTACTCAGAGAAAAGGAAAGATAAGGAATGAACACTGAATATTCCATTAAGCTTTAATGAAAAGAAGGAAAGATACATGTGGTTATATACACCACTGTCATGACAGAATAATGAAAAAGGAGCACATGTGCTAGCACCACTAGTGCACGATACAAAACAGAAAGAAGTTACAAACAGAAATTAGTTACAGTAGAAACGCATAAAACAGAAAATAGAAAATGAGTGCACGATACAAAACAGAAAGAAGTTACAAACAGAAATTAGTTACAGTAGAAATGCATAAAACAGGAAATAGAAAATGTATACTAATAGGCCCCCTCAAGATGGAGAGTGAATGTTCAAAAGTCCCATCTTGGAAGCCAAAACAGCAAACTTGGAAGGTAGGAGAGACTTGGTAAGTATGTCGGCAAGCTGCTTGGAAGAAGGAACAGGAAACGTCTTCAAGTGACCTTTGAGTATGTGTTCACGCACAAGATGGCAGTCTATCTCTATATGTTTTGTCCGTTCATGAAACACCGGATTTGTGGCAATGTTAAGGGCAGACCGATTATCACAAAAAAGATGAGCAGGACCAGCATGTAAAATCTGAAAATCTTTCAATAAAGACAGCAACCACAATAATTCACAAGTTGTAAGAGCCATAGACAAATACTCAGCCTCAGTGGATGACCTTGAGACAGTATTTTGTTTCTTGGATTTCCAAGAAATGATGGAGTCTCCAATGAAAACACAGAAACCAGAAATAAAGCGTCGGCTATCAATGCAGGCAGCCCAATCAGAATCGCAGAAGGCATTAAGTTGAATAGTAGAAGAAGAGGAATAAAAAATGCCCTGACCAACAGTTTGTTTAACAAAACCGAGCAGCCTGTGAGCAGCCTGAAGATGTGGGACCCGTGGTGAAGCCATATATTGACTGAGAAGATTTACTGTATAGGTGATATCAGGTCGGGTGATAGTCAAATATAATAGACGACCAATCAATCTACGGTAGAGAGAAGGGTCAGGGAGAAGGTCTCCCTCAGATGCAGAAAGTTTGATGCCAACATCAAAGGGAGTGCTTCTTGGTTTGCAACCGGATAAACCAGAATCCTTAAGGATCTCCAAAGCATAATGCCGTTGACAGAGTGATATACCCTTGGTAGTACGAGCCACTTCAAGTCCAAGAAAGTATCTTAAGGGACCAAGATTTTTTAAATGAAATTTGCTATGAAGCTTATCAACCAAAATCTGCACCTCATGAGAATTATTAGATGCAACGACAATATCATCGACATAGACCAAAATGGCAATAAAACAAGAGTCAGAAGAGCGCACAAAGAGAGAATGATCTGATTGTGATTGTACAAAACCAAGTGAAGTCAGTGTAGTAGAAAATTTATCAAACCATTGTCTTGAAGCCTGTCGGAGTCCATATAAGGATTTATGAAGGCGGCAAACAACATTTGGAGGAAGAGGATGCCGGGTATCACAGTAACCAGGTGGAAGATGCATGTATACCTCCTCATTGAGTTCGCCATGAAGGAAGGCGTTATTAACGTCAAGTTGAAGAAGAGACCAGTTATGAATAGCAGCAAGAGACAATAGAACACGAACAGTGGTCATTTTTGCAACTGGAGAGAAAGTCTCCAAGAAATCAACGCCTTCTTGTTGAGAAAAACCTTTGGCAACCAAGCGTGCCTTATACCTCTCAAGGGAACCATCAGATTTGTATTTGACTTTATAAACCCATCGGCAACCAACAACACGTTTGCCTGGAGGAAGAGAGACAATAGACCAGGTGCGGTTGAGAACTAGAGCGGAAATTTCAGCCTTCATTGCAGCCTGCCACTCCGGAAGCTGAGACGCAGCATAAAAAGAATTGGGCTCAAAATGAGAGGAGACAGAATTTATAAAAGCTGTATAGGAAGGAGAAAGACGATTGTAGGAAAGGCAATTAGTAAGAGGATGATGAGTGGAGGAGGAACAAATATAGTCATCAAGGTGGGAAGGCAATTTATGTGTCCGTGAGGGACGTGAAGGTAAAACAGAAGCGGAAGCAGTGGCTAAGGAGGAATCAACTAAAGGGAGAGCCAAGGAAGATGAAGTAGGTAAACATGAAAACTCAGTTTCAACAGTAGAAGAACCTGAATTTAAAACAAAAGGAAAAATAGTTTCATGAAAGACAACATCACGAGAAATGTAAACACGATTGGACTCCAATTCAAGAAGTGTGTAACCTTTAAAACCAGGTGGGTACCCAATAAAAACAGCAGGCAGTGCTCGAGGGGAAAATTTGTGTCTGGTTTTGGGCAAAGTGGAGCTATAGCAAAGACAACCAAAGTTGCGAAGATGGTCATATAATGGAGGCTTGTGACAGAGGAGTTCAAAAGGAGATTTGGATGCAAGAAGGGGAGATGGGGTGCGATTGATCAGGTACACAGCAGTAAGTATGCAGTCCTGCCAATAAGGTAAGGGAATATGGGATTGAAATTGAAGAGCTCTTGCGACATTCAGAAGGTGCTGGTGCTTGCGTTCAACAACAGAATTCTGCTGAGGGCGATCGACACAGGAATGAAAAACCTGGATGCCTTTAGAGGAGTAAAAGGAGGACAAGTTGAATTCAGGAGCATTGTCACAACGAAGGGACTTAATCGGGAAAGAATATTGGGTAAGAATCAGATTATAAAAAGAAGGAAAAACAAAAGAGAAATCAGATTTGTTTTTCAAAAAATAGATCCATGTAGATCTAGTTGCATCATCTACAATGGTCAGAAAATAGCGAGAACCTTGGACAGAGATGGTATGAAACGGTCCCCAAATATCACAATGTAACAAATCAAAAGGGGAGGCAGATAACTTTGGGTTCAAAATAAATGGGAGACGTTTTTGTTTTGCAAGGGGACAAACAGAACAATGGTGATCAACATTAAAAAGAGTAGAAAATCCCAAATCACTTTTCATGGAATTCAAAACTGAAAAAGACAAGTGCCCCAATCTTGAGTGCCATAGAATAAGGTCTTTTACAGTCAATGAAAAACACAGGGAATGGGAAATAAAATCAGGGGGAAGGGGATTTTTAGTGTCAAGGATATAGAGATCACCAAACCGCTTAGCAATCCCAATCGTCCTTCGTGAAGCATGATCCTGAAGAATGCAATGAGAAGAAGAAAAATTAGCAAAAATAGAGGAATCACGAGTCAAGGAACTGATTGATAAGAGGTTAAACAAAAAAGATGGAACACAAAGGACATGATATAGGGTAAAAAGAGCAGAGATGGATACCGAACCAATAGCGGTAACCATCGCTGAAGACCCATTGGGAAAAGAAACTAAAGAATTAGAAGAAGAAGGAGATGAGAGAATGGCAGACGAGGTGCAAACGTGGTGGGTGGCACCGGTGTCCAAAATCCAACAGAAAGGAGGCAAAACAACAGGAAATGTACCGCTGAAACTAGCCACAGACGGAGAAGACTCAACAACGGAAGGAGTGGAGATCGAAGAGGAAGATGCAGAGTTCTGTTGTATCATCGCAAGCAACTGGTTGTATTGGCTGGGTGTAAGCGCAAGAGAAGCGTCGGAGTGGGTGGGTGTCGGTGCTGAAACATGTGGCTGTGAGGGAGAAGAGAATTTGGGGCTGTATGGAACGGATTGTGTAAAATGGGCCTGGGCCGTATTTGGGTTAGGTGAGAAGTTGGGCCTAGGAACCCTGGGTTTGTACCCAGGTGGGTACCCATGGAGTTTGAAACATTTTTCTCTCGTATGACCAGAGAGATTACAGAAGGTACAAAGAGGACGCGAACGGCGTTGGGCAGCAGCCACCGTGGGAATCGACGGAGGGTGTGAGGCAACGGAATTAAGCAGGGGAGTATCAGAGGCAACCGGAGATGGCAAGGCAAGTGAGAGCTGACGTTGACGCTCTTCCTGGAGAACCATGGAGAAGACCTTGGCAAGCAAAGGCAGTGGCTCAAGCAGCAAAATCTGAGCGCGGACAGATGAAAAAGATTCATTGAGTCCAATAAGGAACTGAAGCACATGATCGTGCTCCCTGCCAGTACCAATGTCGCGAAGGGCACCACAAGTGCAGGAAGGTAGAGGAATGTAGTCCTGTAATTCATCCCAAAGGGATTTCAACTTGGTATAGTAACCATTAACATCAAGAGATCCTTGACACAAGGATGAAATGCGTTGTTTAAGCTGGAAAATCCGAGGACCATTCGCCTGAGAGTACCGGGTCTTTAAATCAGTCCAAACTTCATAGCCAGTAGAAAAGTAAAGAAGACTATCAGCGATGTCCTTAGCAACCGAGTTCAATATCCATGAGATCACCATGGAGTTACATCGAGTCCAAGAGGAGAAGAGGAAATCAGTGGAGGGAGGACGTGTAATGGTGCCGTCAACAAAAACTAACTTATTCTTTGCGGTTAAAGCAAGAAGCATGGCACGATGCCAAGAACTGAAATTAGATCCGGTTAAAGTATGAGAAACCAAAACTAATCCAGGATGGTCTCCGTTTTGGAGATAATAAGGACTGGACAAATCATCCATAGAAGATGAAGAACCTGTGGAGGTGTGGTCTAGTGGAGGGCGAGTGGAGGTGTTACCACGAGCCATGGAGAAAGGCAAGGGTTAACCAAAGATCACTGATACCATATTAGTTTGTTATTACTCAGAGAAAAGGAAAGATAAGGAATGAACACTGAATATTCCATTAAGCTTTAATGAAAAGAAGGAAAGATACATGTGGTTATATACACCACTGTCATAACAGAATAATGAAAAAGGAGCACATGTGCTAGCACCACTAGTGCACGATACAAAACAGAAAGAAGTTACAAACATAAATTAGTTACAGTAGAAATGCATAAAACAGAAAATAGAAAATGAGTGCACGATACAAAACAGAAAGAAGTTACAAACAGAAATTAGTTACAGTAGAAATGCATAAAACAGAAAATAGAAAATGTACACTAATAACCTGAATACAAATGACAAGACTAGCATATTCTGAATGCTCTTTTCTTCTCATGCATGCAAATGGCTTTGTAAAACACTGTTCTCGGCAATTTTCTTGCACTTGTTCCCTTCCTTTTACTAAGAAGAAAAGAAAAGAAATGATGATGGGACAGTGATTCTTGTTGGGCCTGTTAATGCCATGCAAATGGTGATTAAAGCCTATGGATTTTATATCACTCAAGATTTTAACACGAGAGCAAAATATACAGCTTACAGATAAAGTACATTAATTGCAGCGTCGACATGGTTATTTGAGAGTTATGTAAGCAATCAATCAAATAGGATACAATATGGTTATTTGAGCTGAGCCTTTCCATAACGAGTTTTTTCAAAACTTTGCCACAAGGCAGCTTGAATTCGAACAAATCAATTAAAAAGGCCAAAATTTTAATTTCTCTTTTTTCAAAAACTTGCTAAGTAGTACTATGACCATTGGTTAAGAATTAAAATAAAAACCAAAAAATGTGAACTAAATATTTTTTATAGTTTTGGGAATAAAAAATATTTAACACTTTTGTTTAAGCTATTCTCACTTCAAAATAATAGTAGTTTAAAGTTTTTGCATAAGGATTAAAACAGTCATTAATTTTAAGAAATATAATTATAATTGATTATATTAATTTTTTCTATTTTTTTTGTATCAAGTTACATATTTATGTTTTTTATTTAATTAATTAATTAATTTATTTATTTTCTCTTAATTTTTGTAATTTCTATTTGAATTTATCAAAGATAAAAATGAGGTTGATATTTTATTAAATTACCTTCTGAATCAATTAATATTTTCTCCTGTTTTATTTAGTAGAGATATATATTAAGAGGAAATAAGAAAATTAAAAAATAAATGTTTTGACATGCAATTAATACCTGTTGGTTTATGTACCGTTCCTGTTCGGGATGAACATCAATATGGGTTCTTTCTGGTTTAGTGTGTGTCCTTCCTACTGTATTCTCCTATATATATATATATATATATATATACACAACTAGTTGAGTTGGTTACCTTGAACGTGGATAATGACAAACCTCATCGTGCCATCATGGTAGGACCCACCTCAAATACCATTATAAGAAGTAACTGGCCCATAACTCGGGTAAAATCCTTCCGGGTAAACCAAGCTAATTGCCTAGCTACTATTCCCGGGTATACAAACCCGGAACATTAAGCCCCCAAGCTCGGAGTTTAATGATAATTTTACTCCGAGTTTAACTCCTAATTTATTTCTTACCATATCTTTTACTTTATCTTATATCACTGCCACATTAAATGCTTCTTGTCTTTTCAGATTCTTCTTGCCACTTGTCACGCTCTGAAGGCCTCGACCTTTGAAATGACTTGACATTTGCAACGACTCGTCCTGACACCCATCATTATTTTTCGAAATTCAATCCGTCAATTACCTTTTTTCTCCCCTTTTTATCACCGTTTGCTTTTTCTATTTAACCCTTTCAATCTTCAGGAACATTTCTTTCATCTTCTCCATCTTGCCATTCTTCTTTCTGCTGCTGCCAAACTCTTCACGTGAACCTTGTTGTGACCTTCTTTCTTTTGGATTCAAGCCCCCAGTACACTATACTAGTAAGTTCTTCTAATTTCCTGTATCATCTTTCTTGTTTCCTGCATAATTTGTAAAAACTATTTCTTGTACTGCTATCTGTAATGTTAATGAACCTCGCATATGGCTTACCAACTTATTCTTTACTTGCTGCCTTACACCATACTTTCTTTATCTCTGCACCCTTCTTTTCTTTAAGCTTCTTTCACCGGCCTATTAGGCTCTGGACGGATTAAAGATCTAACTGTAACCAACATATTCTGCACTAGTCATTTTAATTTACAATATATCTTCTAAACTAGATTTTATTTATATCTTTTCCGTCCAGGCCATGCCGAGGAATCGTCCCTACCATTCGCTTCCCCTTTCTCGCTTCGCACTACCTTCTACTATAGAAGGTTTAGAATGGTTGACGAAGAAGCTCTAGGGCTTCGTTCTTCTTATGAAAACTAGCCGAGTTCCCTCCACACTGCCTTACAATCAATACCGCTATTCCGTGATTCCATTATCACTTCTTTTCGAGTTTCTGTACCCGGAGAAGAAGAACGTATCTGTTCGCCTTCCGGGCAAGGTGAGAACTCTTTCTTTTTTACCTACAAATGCTTATTTTCCGAGCTCAAAGTAACTTTACCCTTTACCGAGTTCCAAATGGATGTCTTGAATCATCTAGAAATCGCTCCTTCACAACTACACCCTAATAGTAGGTTCTTTTTACATACTTTCGAGATAATCTGTCTATCTTTTGGATTTACTTACTCTTTTCGAGTCTTCTTCTGTCTATTCGCCGTGTTCCGAAACGCCGTTGATAAAGGATGTACTCGGCATAACAGGGTCTCTTTAAAAGCTCTCCCTGGGCTGCGTTGGTGTACTATATACGAAGATAACTGGAAAAACTTCAAAGAAGAATACTTCAAAATTTGTATACCTGAAGCTCTTCCAACTACACATTCTGCCTCCTCTTCTTCTTCACAATTTGCTCCCCCTTCTGCTTTCTTTCTGAATCAGAACGGAACTCCTCGATTTCCTCTCAGTTGGAACCATCATCATTATACAACTTCTGCCAAAGCATTTTTAACTAACTCCAAGAATTTGAGTACTGAGGAACAAGAAACTTATACTTGGTTCAAACAGCTTGCTTCTGAGTTATGTAAAGAAAATGTTTCTATCATTCCTCGATCTATTCTAACTAATAAAGACTCTGCTGAATGGGTTTGCCGGAAACTAAGTAAGTACTTAGCTAATTTCCTTATGTTCTTCTGAATATTTTCTATTTAACCTTATACTTGATTTCTACTGTGTTAATGTTTCTCAGATAAGTGCATGGATCCTACCTTTTTTGCTCGCCAGAAACAAAAAGCTTCTCGGAAAGATGATTCCACTGTCTCTAGTGACAAGGCTGTGCGTCATGATCATTCTTCGGCTTCTAGCGAGAAGGTCCTCTCTCCTACTCGGTCTCATATGCCGGCTACTTCTGTTACCGGTTCAATACCACGTAACACTGTGGAAATGGACCTGGAAGTTCCAATTGACTCTGGCCGTCGCTAGAAACGAGTACGAATTGGGGAAGCCAGCTCGGATCCTTCAACTGCAAAGTCTTTGACTCCTCCTACTTCTGTTATCGCTACCCCTTTTTATGAACCTCCTTTTATGAAAAAAATTAAAACCATGTTTCACTCCCGGGCTCCGCGAAAAGTGGGATAAATTCTCATTGGACCAACTCATTAACAAATTCGCTGACATCCGAGACCATTCGCTGCGAGAAGCCCACTACTACCAAATGGCACTCCTGCACTTGCTGAATGTCAACAACTTCTTTCTGAGCTTAAAAACGCACAACTTTCGAAGAACAACTTTCAAACAGAGAAAACTCGCCTAATCAAAAAGGCTGAAACTGCTGAGTTGGTTGCTCAAGAAGCCCAACTCAAACTTACAGAATCTGAAGATTTAAGGAAAAAACTAACTGAGGAACATACTGTCCTGAAACAAGACCATCAAGTGCTTACTGACGAGCACCAAATTTTGAAGAAAAACTTTGAAGATTCTGACCTCCGAGTGGCCGAGCTGGAACTAGAAGTAGATACCTTAAAGAAAGATGTCTCGACTTTACAACAAGCTGCTGATGATATGGATTCAAAATACATTGCTTTTGGTCATCAAATTTGTGGTTGGGTTGTAGATCAGGTGAAATTTTTCCACCTGGACTCCCCTTTACCTCACTTAGAAAAAATTGAGACCTTCAACTTCATAGAAAATGGGCGACTATGCACCCACGATGAAAAAGGATATGTTGCTATACTGGCTGATTGTCCCTCCGACTATGTGAACTCCAACTCTGCTTCTGATCATGTTTCTTCTGATGATATTCCCAAAGATACTCGAAGAGGTGTAATTCCAGTTTATTTTGTACTTAATTTTACTTCTCTTATTTCTGTCATGACTTTATATTTTGTATTGTAACCTTTTTGAATATTTGGGACTAGTAAATGTCAATTTTCCGACTACATTATGTGGACTGTTTCTCCTTTTTTTTTTTTTACGCTTTGATAGTCAACTTTTCCTGCTTCTAAGTTAGAATTGAACGGGTGCCCAAGAGGCCAGCTAAGGCGGCAAGGGACTTTGTTTTCTCGCTTCCGAGTAGGAATTGAACGGGTGCCCAAGAGGCCAGTTAAGGCGGCAAGAGACTTTGTTTTCCCGCTTCCGAGTAGGAATTGAGTGAGCGCCCAAGAGACCAGTTAAGGCGGCAAGAGACTTTGTTTTCCCGCTTCCGAGTAGGAATTGAACGGGTGCCCAAGAGGCCAGTTAAGGCGGCAAGGGACTTTGTTTTCTGCTAACACATTCATTGTCGAACTGGCTTTATTGAATTAAAACATCATCACATACCATAAATTCAAATATACCCTACACAATAATTTCAACCTCTAATAACATACTACTACCACACAACTGTAAAACATACTTAAACTTAATCTTAACTAAATTAATAACTTGCCATCCGACTTCCCAGTAAATCTTAAATTCCTCAACTGAAATACCTTTTCAACTTGGCAGCATTTCAATATCGTGGAATTGGTTTTCCATCTAAATGCTCTATCTGGTAAGCTCTTGTCTTGGTGGTTACTACTACCCGGTATGGGCCTTCCCAATTAGCTGCCATCTTCCCATCTTTTGCATTTTTATTCCCCACATCTGCCCGCCTGAGCACCAAATCCCCAACTTGAAATGTCCTTTTAACTACCGTCCAATTATACCTTGTCGCCGCCCGCTGCTTAGATGCCATTTCCACTAATGCTGCTTTCTCTCGCTCTTCTTCTAATAACTGCAAATCAATCTGCATCATTTCACCGTTCTCTTCTTCTCTTTCTCCAGATAACATCCTCCTTCTCCACAATGGATCTCCGACTTCTACTGGAAGCATTGCATCAAACCCGTATGTCATCTTGAACGGCGTTTCTTGAATACTAGACTGCACTGAAATTTTGTATCCCCATAACACGTTATCTAACTCTTCTACCCAGCTTCCTTTACAATTCTCCACTCTTCTTTTCAACCCGTTTGTTAATATCTTATTTCCCGATTCTACTTGCCCATTTGTTTGCGGGTGTTCCACTGCTGAAAACTTATGCTTTACTCCCAAATCGGCCACCCTTTGCCTAAACTTTTTATCCATAAACTGGGTTCCATTGTCTGTGATTACTATAGCCGGAATGCCGAATCTGCACACAATTTTCCCAATAAAAAACTTTTGAACCTTCCGAGCAGTAATTGTTGCAAGGGGTTCAGCCTCTATCCACTTTGTGAAATAATCAGCAGCGACTATCAAGTATTTAACCCCTCCAACAGCTTTGGGAAACGGGTCTAAAAGGTCCATTCCCCATTTATAAAATGGCCAAGGAGATGAAATTGTGAATAACTCCTATGGCGGGGCCTGGTATATGCTGGAAAACTTCTGACACTGTTCACACCTTTGCACATGTTTGTTAGCATCCTCCCCCATTGTTGGCAAAAAATATCTTGCTAGTATAGCCTTCCTTGCTAAAGACTTTCCTCCAAGATGATGCCCATTGATACACGATACAGATCGTATGATACACGATGCAGTATCGTATCGTTCGATACAAATCCATTTCTGATATATCCCACGATACATATCGTTGGGCTTGTAAATCGTTTCGTATCATATGAATTATATCTTATATCGTACGATACTGATAACTATGATATCTATATCTATACCATTTGCATATTTTTTTTAATCTATATTATCGCTGGGAGATCTACACAAGCCCAAGAGGTAACCCTTATAAATAAGAGGTTAAAGACCCCAGGTACACAGGCTGAAACCCTCTCCCTTAGCTTGTCACTGTGCACACACCCCACGCCTTGACTATGTCGTTATATTATAGTGCACGGTGATCCACTTATCTTTAGGATACCTCTCCTATAGGTACCTGAGAGAGGGCAAACAGATCCAATATTAAATCACCAATCTCAGATTGGACATTTACGATTGATCAGATCGTAACATTAGAGGGCAAACAGATCCAATATTAAATTACCAATCTCCGATTGAACATTTACGATCTATCAGATCGTAACAGGATCCAATAAACAAAATACATAAATAACTAAAGTGCAAATTATTTATTCTCTTAATCATTAATCATTAAGAATAATATTATCACTATTACGACTATCAACATTTATTAGTGACA
This sequence comes from Gastrolobium villosum, assembly GCA_032173675.1. NCBI lineage: Eukaryota > Viridiplantae > Streptophyta > Magnoliopsida > Fabales > Fabaceae > Gastrolobium > Gastrolobium villosum. Next base: position 13,788 of record JAVKPL010008210.1, on the reverse strand, counting down.
TAACTAATTCATCATCTTGATTATTAGGATAATCATTTGACTCATCTCTCTTTTTTTGTTCAACAATCTTGAAGTCTTCTTATCTTTTCTCTTATAGTTTTTTATTTTATTTTCCTTATTAATAATAATTTTTAAAACTTTTAAAATTTAAATCATAAATTAAATCTTCTTTAATTAAAAATTAAAAATTTTGATTTAATTTTTGTATCGTATGATACACGATACAGATCGTATGATACACGATACAGTATCATATCGTTCGATACAAATCCATTTCTGATATATCCCACGATACATATCGTTGGGCTTGTAAATCGTTTCGTATCATATGAATTATATCTTATATCGTACGATACTGATGACTATGATATCTATATCTATACCATTTGCATATTTTTTTAATCTATATTATCACAAAGGATATTATATTTTACTATTATATTCATTATTTAGAATTATTAATTTAACGATTAAAAGCATACAAATTATGAATTTCTTAATTTCTCAGTTATAATTTACTTTTAAACATTTTATCTATAAAAATAATAATAAATTAAAATTTATCGATGTGCTAGTAGTTATAACTGTCTTCAAATAGCCTTTATATTATGGGAAAAGTATTTCTCCGATCACGAAAATAAATTTATTTCCAGTGAGCTCAACATGACGTCATTTTAGGGTTATAAAATTAAAAAATTATAATGATAAAGACTAATATAACTCTGCAATATATTATAATTATAAAAATACATTGATTTCCGTCCCAAAACAACATCGTTTTGAGCTCACCCGAGATACCTTATCTCCATTGAATAGAGAAATCCTTTGGCCTTATTTTATTTAAACTTTATATTTTAAAAAAAATAAAAAAAAGTGAATTCATGCGGTAAAAGAAATATAAAGACATGTGAAAAAAGGAAATTAAAAAAGGTAAGCTTAAATTAATTTATATATGTCTATAGTTTTATCAATTTTTGAGTTGAATTATGGGTTTTATAAGAGTTATGTTGTAGAAAAAGTGATTGTGTTATGTTATAGAGTTTCGTTTTGCGTGCCAGAGTTTTTTTTGTTGCGGGCTCCGCAAAATGTTGTGTGTGTAGGAAATTTTTTGTGGTCATGTTAAATGATAGATGATAAACCCTTTAATTATATATGTCTATAGTTTTATAATTTACTTAAAATTTTAAATAAATTATAAGAACCCATAAAATTGTGATTATAATGAATAAGTTAACGAGTTTAACAAAAAGACTCTTTAATTTATTAAAAGTTAAGCAATTTTAACATCATCGATTATTAAAAACTTTAATTATAATTTTTCAGAGATCTAAAAAGTTAATTATAAGTTTTTAAAACATAAAAAATTTAAAAATTAATAAAACTATGACGACATACGTCGTAATTTAACCAAAGATTAATTTTATGTTATCGGTCTTCGATAACGGTGGGGAAATACTTTTTATAAAATCATTTAAAACTTTATTTTTTTTAGTATAAAAAACTTTTAAAACTTTGCATGTGCATAATAGAGTTTTTCCATTAGGCGAATGACGAGTATGCCCCGGCATGCGCCGCAGAGCAGTTCAACTGGATCTGACTTTTTAAGCACATTGAATTGGACAAAGTCGCCCCTGAATCAGGACCGTTGATTTTCAATTTAAAGAGAAAAAAAAATGAAAGAGAGGACATTAATAATCACAAACGACAGCATTTCAAGTTAGGTGCAGTGCAGGTGTAAGGTGGATAGTTAGAGAGAGAGAACCAAATGCCAGTTTCGTAAACAAGCAATGACCACTGAGAGACAACTACGACATGTAAACAAGCCGGGGCATACTCGTCATTCGTCATTCGCATTTTTATAAATGAGTTGCTGTGATTGTAACTGCGCTTAATATCATAATTAATTTTAACAATACCGGTGTACAACGGGTTGTTACACTTACTGTTTTATATTGTTAGGATAATTGGGTAATTATCTTTTAAGGGATCCTTGGTTAGGTGGTTAGGATATGGAAATATTCCATAACAGCTGAGAGAGGGAAAACAAATCCAATATTAAATCACCAATCTCCGATTGGACATTTACGATTGATCAGATCCTAACATTAGAGGGCAAACAAATCCAATATTAAATTACCAATCTCTGATTGGATATTTACGATATTTCATATCGTAACAAATCCTTTTTAGAATTTAAATTTATATAATATTAATTATTTTTATATTATTTTAGGGGAAGGTTATACTTACAATCTATTTTCATTTATGACTTATTACAATCATATCTTAACCGTTGACTTTCGTCAATCAAAAATTAAGATTTTCTCAAATCAAATTTATTAATTAATTATTAATTCGTAATAAATGACAACCGTTAATTGATGAAAATTAATGATTAAGATATAATTATAAAAGATTGTAAACGAAAATAAATTACAAGTATAATCTTCCCAAGTATTTTGTTATATTTATGTGTCTTAGATTTGATAAGATTGATCATACACTATATAAAAAAGGGAAAAACATCTATCCTTTTAAAGGATATAAAATTATATCATTTTAGATCATAACCGTTGATTTTCATCCATCAACGGTTATAATCTATTGGGTTAAACTTAATGGGCCAAATTTATTATTAATTAATAATTTTGATCCAATAAATCATAACCATTGATGGACGAAAATCAACGGTTAGGATCTAAAATAATAAAAGCTTCCTTCAAAATGACAGATGTTATTCCCTATAAATAATTGGACAAATAATACACGATTCCTATTGCGATGCATATCACGTTACAGCTGTAACGCCCACAAAAGGTTATTTGGTAATTTGGAGCGAAACCTACCCACAAGTGACAGGGTCGCGGACGCCATTTGAACGTTGTGGTAATGAAAATTCTCTCTCTCTCTCTCTCTCTCTCTATATATATATATATATATTTGGTTTTGAAAGTAAATAAGTAAAGAAACCAAACAAAAATAAACGAACAGTGTAACAAACAAACATTTTCAAGAATTGGGAAACCCAAACGTTTTCAATTGAAATATCTAAACGGGTTTTTTCTTTTCCTGTTCGGTAACCCCAGTTGCTATGCTCTTTGATTCACGTGATTTTTTTTGTCCCTCTTTCTCTATATTGAACCGTAAGCTCCTCTTTCATCCGTTCAAATTTTTAGAAAATGGCATCTTATTATTTAATTTCTTTTTTGCCACTGTTTGTTTTGCTTCGGTGGCATAATTCTCTCATCATTTATGACCAAACTAATCATAGGATCTCTGTAATTAATTCCTCCCATGTTTTTGCTAATTGCTAAATCAGATCTTTACTTCGTTGTTGTTTACTTACTTATTAGTTACGAATAAATCTGAGCTTAAAGGGGAACCTTTGGATGGAAGAATAATGATATGATTTGATTTCATGTGTTTTTGTTGTTCTGAGAAGTTTTGACGCTTTATGCCCTTGAATGGGGTTTTGATAAATTTGGGGGTTTGCTCTCTATTTTTTTTTTTGGTAATATTGCTCTCTATTTTTGTGTTAGAACAGATGGCAAGGGGAGGAAAGGTTAGTGGCAAACGCAATTTCAGGAAAAAGGCTCGGTCAAATGAAGGTGGTTCTGATGAAGATTATGTGGTTTCAGATGATGCCGGAGATATGTCTGATTGTCCAGAGGAGGATATCTCTTCTTTAGATGGATGCGCATCAGAGGAGAGTTTTGGTGGTTTTCCTGAAGAGAATGAGGAAATTCAACGAGTGAGGAAATTCAATAGATCAAAGGCCAAAAATGGCATTTGTGGTCGGCGGAAAATTGCAAGTAAAACCTCACGGAAGAGGCAAAGGATTACATATGCAGAACAAGAAGAACAAGAAAAAGAGGGAGATGGAGATGAGGATGAGGACGAGGATGAGGATGAGGATGAGGATTGGAATGAGGATTTCAATTTTGATGACGATGAGGAATTTACAATAGATGAGGAAGATTACTCAGACGAGGAAGAAGAAACGAGGGGGAGAAAAAGGAAAAATAATGCCATGAAAATGGGCAAGAAGGTTTTGCGGAGAAAGGCTTCTGTGACTTCTACCAGAGGTAGGAAAAGGAGTAGATCTAGAGCTTCAAAGAAGCCTTTGAGAAAGAAAAGAAGAAAGAATGGAGGATTAATGAGGAAAGTGCAATGTGACAATGCAGATGATTTTACAGATAACGGCCCAACCATCAGGACAAAGAGTAGGAAAAAACCAGGTCGGAAAAGGAGAAGACTTCTTGAAGATTACAATTCCAATTCTGATTGCTTGTCTGGATCATCTGATTATGAGTTTACTATCTCTGAAGAAGAGAGAGAACAGTTGAGAGAAGCTGAGGAATTGTGTAGAAATTTAAGAAGGAGCTTGAGGAGTTCTTCCCTTCTAGTGAAAAATGAGGAGGTTGGAATACATGAAGTTCCACATCAGCAACGGAAACCCCCGTGCCGGAAGGGTAAGGAAAAGATAGAGGAATCTCAACGAAGTAAGGGTAAAGAAAAGGTAGAGGACTTAAAAAGTGAGGTGGGAAAGCAGGTGTGTGGAATTTGTCTGTCTGAGGAAAATAAAAGAAGAGTAAGGGGAGTACTAAATTGTTGCACTCACTATTTTTGCTTTGCTTGCATTATGGAGTGGTCGAAGGTGGAATCTCGTTGCCCTTTGTGTAAGCAGAGATTCAAAACAATCAGTGAGCCTGCACAATCAACGGCGAGGATCAACTTGAGAGAAATGGTGATACAAGTGCCAGAACGTGATCAGGTATTTGAATTTTTCTTTTGGTAATTTTTGACTTTTTGCTCATGGTTTTGCACCTTCTTCAGTTGGTTGCACCTGGTGAAAATGTTTTGATTTCACATGCAGGTTTATCAGCCCTCCGAAGAAGAACTCAGGAGCTATATTGATCCATATGAGAATGTTATTTGTCCAGAGTGCAATGAAGGCGGAGATGATGAATTCATGTTACTCTGTGATATCTGTGATTCCGCTGCACACACTTATTGTGTTGGTTTGGGTCTGGAAGTACCTGCAGGTAATTGGTATTGTGATGGTTGTAGACCAGTTGCTTTGGGATCTTCAAGCTCCCAGGTTCAAGAACGTGTGGCTGATCCAGGGGTGACAACCCAAAGCCTTCCTGTTAGATTTTTTGAAGGAGGCCTTCCTATATCTGGAGGAGGGGCACCAACTTTATCAGAGAGACCCTGGGTACACCATCATCAAATTCATCGGCTACATTCAATAGATAGAATGACTTCTCCAACTGGCAGAACTAATGGTATTTCAGCTACCGGTTCAATGAGTAACTTATATAGTTCTCAAATTGATCAAAGTAGGGAACCAGCCACTCAACATACAAGGACACAGGAAGTGGGAACATCGTATGATACATTCTTTGAGGAGAGATTATGCAACAATACTTCTCCATTGATGCAGAATGGAGATCCCTTCTCCATAAGCAATGCAGAAATGACAGTGGTTCAGGATTCAACTATGTTTGTCAACAGGCCTGTGAATGGGATGCTATGGCCTGGACTTGCGGGGACACCCACCATATCAGATTATCAGTTCAGCAGTAGACCCAACATTGTCACTGATGGTAGTTTAACCTCTGCTTTCAAAGAAGAGAATAATTTCCACATTGCGAAGGAGCAGTTGCAGTCAATGGTTAAAAGCCTCCTGAAGAGCTTGTCTCGAGATATTGATCTAGGTAAGAGTAGTTTTTCTTCCATCAGCCAGAGATAGTTTATTTATTCAATTTCCCCTTCCTCGTATGGCAAGGGACAAGGGAGGGTTAGAGCATGGTTCATCATCATTCATCCAGTCATGTGAAGAGAACCTTCACTGAGGCACCCATGTGTGTGTGTTAACCCACTTCCAATCAAACAATGGAATACGTTTCCACTTTCCATGATGATTTCTTTTAACAGGGAAATTGCTTCGTGGTTCCATTTATTTGCTTTTTGATCATTGTTATCGAATTATTCTAAATGCCTTTTATGTATTGATTCAGGTTATAGTACCTTCAAGGAGATTGCAAGGAGTTCTACGCATACCATACTCGCAGCATGTGGTCTTGAGCACAAGAAGAGTGAAGTTTGCACTGTGCCTCCACCATCCGTCTGTCCCCACGTTGAACTAATGGCTAGTGGACAAACAAGTATGATTAAAGGTTGCTGCTCATCTTGCTTTGATTATTTTGTAGGAGATGTGGTGAAAAGGATTTTGGACACGAGAATGTCGTCACAGTAGTTACGATTAGGACTTTAGGCATTATATTATTACAATGTGTCCAGAGGCACACCATTTTGTTAGTAGTTAAGACAAGAATATCTCATTTACTTGATTATACATAGATGAATATGATTCGCTAACATTTGACAGAAAGGCTGCCTATGCGTTTGTTTTCTAAAGTTTAATTTGTTAAAGTTGGTACTCCTACAGAAGGTGATCAAGAATATGCCTTACCTGGTTTGGTTTTGAAACAATTTAATCATAGAATTGAAAAGAATTTAATCTAAATCCTCAAATACAAAAGAGAATGATTTATAATACAAGAGAGAATTTGAAGCAAGTTTTATACAAAAATTCATTTTTAAATAAAATGCATTATTATATTCTTTTTTATTATAGATAACTATAGTATTTCAATTTTCAAGCCTCGAGGAACCACCTCATCGGGTTGGAAAAACAAACACGAGTAATAATGAAACTTGTTTATAAATATATTTTTTATAATGTTAAGACCTGACAATCTAAATGGTAAATGTTTTTTCATCGATTAACCGAGTTTAAGTAACAAATTTATTTTTGTTCCATAAAAATTCCACAACTCAATAGCATAAAACAACACTGTTATAAAACGGGATAAAGCAAGGAATTTAGAGAAATGGGGTATTATCAGAAACAACTACGACATGCTGGAATGGTAGCTACCAATACCACGCCATGTCCTCGGCTATACGTCTATGGGTACTACCCCTGGCGTGTTCAAAGAACAACCCACCAAGGTACCCCTTCCAACCATTTACACCCGAGACTACCTAGTGTGCTCCTATCCGAATAACACACCACGACCCTGGGTCAACTGGAACTCCCTCTCGGAGACCTATCCGGTGGAAGTCCAGAAACTTGCCCAAAGGCTAAAATATCTACTGGCCAGAGATCTGGTACATAAGTACCCACTCTGATAATGCATGCATGCTCATGTTATTCTACACTACTCATACACATTTCCTACCATCACCCTCAACGGGTATGGTGGAACACACAAGGGGAACAAGCCCCAGTACCAAGAGGTCACCTTATTTATCCGTCCGCTGAGCTCCGCATAAACTCCACTTACAGCTTGATACACAGGGAATGCCTACATAGAGGACAATTCCACACACTTAGAACTTCAAACACACAAGAGTTTCATAATAACATGTGTTAATCAAATCACTTACCTCAATCCACTTGGTCCAGGACCAAGGGCAATCCATTGTTTCACTGTTCCTGGTTTAACTCCACGTACGGCAACCTATACAACCATGTATAGCCGTCAGTTTCAGTCAAATTACGTCAAAACGCGAAAACGTCAAATTTCTCCCCACCACCTTGGAGGGTTCGGCCTATGTAGTGTTATTTTAGGATTTATTTTTCTAAATTTTCTTTCTCATTTTATTACACTCACTTAGGTTACTGAAAGGCTAATTCAATCGCCATTTTTCTGTTTTACGACTTTTACGCATCATTTTGCGAAATATTTCACTTTAGGCACATTAGGCCAATTTCACCACTTATTATTTTTGCATTGATCCTTCCACATGCCAATCACCACACAACCCTTCTAATGACTTTTTCAACACACAACACCACTAAAATTTTCCAAAACATCATTTCCTCATTTATACCTCAATGGTCGAATTCTACACATAGCCCAACCAAGGATTTTTCACTCAATTCCTATGATCCACACCTCACACAATCACTTCATATCATCATATAATCACACTACAATTCACCATACAACACGTCAACACAAAATTCAAAAATCCAATTCATGACCTCAAATTTTCCTAAGTTAAAATTCATCATTTTTCGCTTAAAATTTTCATTGCATTTCTAGCATTAATGCATCATTCTAAGAATTATCATCTAATATACATTTTTCATTTGAGCTCTCTAACACAACACATCACAAAATCTCTCTTTAGGGTCAATAATCAAAACTCAAAAATCAACCAATGAAATGTTGAAATAACTCACCCAATTACAAGGTATATGGCTCCACCTAAGTATACTCCACCATTGGAGCATTTTAAACCACCATGATCACCCTTTCACCCTTGCAAACCGCGGCCTTGATGGGTATTGATCTCCTCACACACTCACTTCAAGGCTAAACAAGGCTACCAATGGGTTTAGGAGGTGTTTTCCATGAAGATTCAATATAAACTTTGTAGAATTTGGTGAGATTTTGGTTGGTTTTGATGGAGGAGAAGAATTTGCGCAAAGAAGAAGGGAGGAGGACTGTGCGCGAATGAGGGAGAGAGAAAGAAGAAGGAAAGTGGTGATGAATAGTTACTTTTGGTACTTTAAGTGATTTTAAGTGGGAACGGGTCCCACGCGATTTAAAACTCATCCGTATTTTCCTCCGATCCCCACTAAACGTCCACAAATTTAAAACCTATTTAGAAATTCTAATTTTTAATATTAACTAAACTCCTTTAATTATACTCACTCAGATAAATCCGGAGCTTTCCGGTTGTTCGGGAAAACACTGCTTTAAGCTACAACGCGCGTCGTTGGCACGCTTCTACAAATTGACTTAAATTCATCAAATAATATCAGAAATCATATTTCCTATTTCTATGGACCATTTATAATTCATATTTGAAATCTCGAGCTCAAAATTCCACTGGCACGTTTTACGGTGCAATCTTACTGCGATATTTTTACCCGCGAAAAACACTATTCACTGATTTTTGCTGAAACTTGCCTGTCCACTCAATTTTTCGTTCTGAATCCATTTCCAGACTTATTTTTATCATCTGAGACCTTATACTACATTTTTATCTTCCTAGGGTTGCGTGTTGGCTAATTACCATTTTGCCCTTTCTTTGTATTTTGGCCTAATCTTTGGGATTTTCACTAATCCATCACTTAATTACTCACTTAATACTTTAATTACTTAATTTAGAATTGTGAGGTGTTATAGTAAGACTGCTAAGGATAGAGTCTCTATCTCAATAGAAAGGAAGTTGAATCTTACTACAGCTGGGAGATCTACAAAAGCCCAAGAGGCAACCCTTATAAATAAGAGGTTAAAGACCCCAGGTACACAGGCTGAAACCCTCTCCCTTAGCTTGTCACTATGGAAACACCCCACGCCTTGACTATGTCGTTATATTATAGTGCACGGTGATTCGCTTATCTTTAGGGTACCTCTCCTATAGTTACCTGAGAGAGGGCAAACAGATCCAATATTAAATCACCAATCTCAGATTGGACATTTACGATTGATCAGATCATAACATTAGAGGGCAAACATATCCAATATTAAATTACCAATCTCCGATTGAACATTTACGATCTATCAGATCGTAACAGGATCCAATAAACAAAATACATAAATAACTAAAGTGCAAATTATTTATTCTCTTACTTATTAATCATCAAGAATAATATTATCAATATTACGACTATCAGCATTTCTTAGTGACATAACTAATTCATTATCTTGATTATTAGGATAATCATTTGACTCATCTCTCTTTTCTTGTTCAACAATCTTGAAGTCTTCTTATCTTTTCTCTTATAGTTTTTTATTTTAATTCCTTATTTTTGTGAACACTTTCTCTCATTTTCTCCTGGATTACTCTCTAACTTTCTCTCTACTTTTACTTGTTATTCTCTCATATGAATTCCCTTCTCCTAAGACCTTTTTTTTTTTTTTTGATAAACTCTCCTAAGACCTTTTTACCATAACATTATATGTATTTTTTTTATGTTACACATTGTATCGATCTTCTTGAAGAATAATGCGTAATTAAGTTAATGGGTTTAATGTTTCTCATGTTGTAGGAGATAAATTTTATCTCTTATACACACATAAAAGTGTATGGGATCTATGTAAAAAGAGAAGAAATAAAGAAAAAATATGAGCTCTATATAATTTTATGTATGTAGGAGATAATAAACCCTAAGTTAATTGGACGAAAGCCAATAAAAACATGCCGAAGGAAAAGAATAGTAGATTCGCCACGGGCTCCATTTCTTATATTAAATATTGGTCAAGATACAATTTGATTTTTTTGATTCGCAAGATCATATTTTTTGTAATGAAAGATATACAAAATTATAACACACACATATATATATGTATATAATTCTCCTAAAGTATTTACTATCTTTACCAAAAAACCATATATATAAAATAAAAAGCAACAGATTGTTTTACACTGTCTTTCCCACGTTGAGACGTGACATTCATTCATTTCGTTCTTTGCTATAATATAACTCGTTTAAATTGATCTTATAATTCTCATAATTAAGCACGCAATTTAATTAAGGCATTCACGCATAGAAGATTCACATTTTCCAATAATTAACTCCTTTAGTCGGTGTTTAAAAACCTGGCCCGGCCATCGACACGGCTGAGATCAGGATCACGGGTTCAACCGGGGGGTCACGGGATCATTACACTAATCCGATTTTATATATTAAAAAATTATAAATATATATTCTATATGAAAATATTAAAAAATAAATCACCAATCATCAAAAATTCAAAATATACTTAACATAATTCACCAATTACAACCATAAATCAATATTACACAACCAAATTAAAGTATCAATATACCCAAGTACAAAACTTATATTCTAATGATACCCAAGTATCAAGACACCACAAGAAGAGAATGATTAGATTTAGGTTTGTAAGTATTTTTATTTTATTTTTTTAATAAAATGACGTTGTTTCATGGAATTTTCTTTAAAAAGAAAAACATGCAGTGACCCCCTTTGACCCCTCTGACAGTGGCGGACCTAGGAATTTTTCTTGTGGGGCTAAAAATTAAACATTTGTTCTCTCTTCAAACATAATATATGGGAGGCCAAAATACGAATAATTAAATATTTGTGCATGTTTGAATCATCTCTTTTTTAAGCTAGAAGCTACTTACTTGTAAGCATAAATTAGACCAAACATATTTTGAGAAAAGTTCTTATAATGAAAAACTCATTTTTTTTATAATGAAGAAAAATGTTGAAAGCTAAAAGTTCCTAGGAGGAAAAAAAATTTAAACTCTTATCTATTTTTCTTAAATTATGTGTTTTTTTAAATGAAGAGTTATAAAGATAGATATAGAAAAAATTTTCTTAAAATATGTGTTTTTAAGTAACTTTTAAACTAATTTTTCTTTTTTAATTACCAAACAGCTTTTAACTTTTTTTTTTTAAGTTTTTTTTTAGCTTTAGCTTATAAGTAGCTTCTATATAACTTAAAAATAAGATGATCCAAACAGGCTTCTAGAGTAATTTGTAAAAAAAAACAAAATTTGTATACAGATCTTTCCCCATAATCTAATACTAATTACATATGCTAACTGTTACCACCAGGGCCAACAAGAATTTGAACTGCATTATTTCTTATTGTTTTTTTGTTTTGTTCATTTCGTTAACTTTCGTTGAGGGAGAGAAAATGCATTCAGAGTTAGAGGAGTTTTAATAGATATAGGACCTGAGAATATAAAGAAGCTCTATAAATTCTGCGTGGGAGAAAACTACTTCACATTAATGGAGAGGAAAAATTGAGATTTCTTGCATTATACTTATGTTACAAAAATTTCTTCAAATTTTGGGGGGAGGGGGGCAGCCGCCCACCCTAGCCCCTCTCGGTCCACCCTTGCCCTTTGACTCGGGAGTCACTGAAACACGATCGAGTTTTGGGGTCGGAGGGGTCGATATGCATATAGGATCCAACTTGTGACCTCAACCCTCAAAGAGGAGGGGTCAGGGTTGACCCGGAGATGGGGTGACATTTTAAAACACTGCCTTTTAGTTGTAATGATTCATGCATAGTTTGAGAAATGGAGTTACACAAAGACCCATTGGGAAAGATCGATCTCCACAATGAATAGGATAGTAGCGTTACGTACTTCTAATTCCTCATCAGCTCCCTACAGGTCCCATTTGTAGTTGCAACTCCAAAATATGATATAAGGTTGCTGCTAGCAATTCCATTTTGCATCAATATGATATACCGAAGCACACGATACAATACGACACTCTGACAGTGGCAGAGTTGGGCTCAAATTTGAGCCCGAGCCAAAAAAATTTACGTGTATTTATTTTTCTTGACTTTAGTTAGTTCATATCATAATATATTTAAATTGGGGAATGATCCGTTTATAATTTTTTTTATAAATTTTTTCAAATTATACTATATACTCTTGGAAGTACATAGTGTAGTTTGTAAGAGTTTATAAACAAAAAATTTGTAAATATAACATTTCTATTTAAATTATATTAAATATAGAGCACCTGAGCAGGCAATATCAAAAAGTATAATCTTTTTTATACAAGTGAAAATTGAACACATAATCTAATACAACTTACCCAAATCTCTTACAAAAAATATTAAGTTTTAGATAGGGTCAAAATACAAATTGTAGCCCGAGCCAAATTATAATTTTAACCCGGGCCAAATTATAATTAATTATGTAATTACATGTAAGAAGTATAATTTGTTAAAATTTAGCCTGGGCCGAGACCACACCCAGGATATACCTGGCTCCGCCACTGCACTCTGATACGTTAATTTTAAAAAATATTATAATTGACATGTTAGGACACGTTTTGATATTAAATAATATTTTTGATTTATGTAGTGTATATTATATTTGATATTCAATAATTTAACGTAAAAGTAAAACTAAACTTATAATACCTATTAATTTTGCAAAGAATATAAAATGAAAATATTTACTATTATATTTTCAAATTAAAAATCTTTGAGTAAACACCCTTTTTGGTCCTGACAATATCCACGAAATCCTTTTTAGTCCATGGCAATAAAAAAGGACCAAATTGGTCCCTAAAATGATGAAAAAAGGACCAAGGAATACTTATTACAAGTGACAGAAGGACTAAAGTGGCCCTTTTTCATAATTTTAGGGACCGATTTGGTCCTTTTTTATTACCAGGGATTAAAAAAGATTTCGTAGATATTGCCAGGGACCAAAAAAGATGTTTACTCAAAATCTTTTATACACTCCAAATAGATTTGTTCGCTATCAATTTTTAATTTTTATTACATCAGTTTGATAAAATGTCGATCAAATAAATGAAATTTCAAATATTATAAATATAAGGTGTGTCAGAGTGTTAAGGCATTGGAACGTATCGGACATGACACTTCAATTTTTTTTATTTTTTTTTGAAGTATTGGTGCAATATAGCCCAAACAATGGTCAAGGTAGAATTCAATGCCCATTATGATTATGGCATGCATTATCTTCTTTTTTTTTTTTTTTGGGTGAAAGGGCATGCATTATCTTTAGATTGGAATGCGAGAGGTTTTTTATTTTCAATACAGACATGATTATTCTTTTTTTTTATTTTTTATTATATACTAAAATAATTTTGAATATCTTATAACAAATTATAATTTGTTATTTAATATGGGTCCGATAGTATCGTATCGGATTAAATCCATTTGGATAAAAGAAATTACTTCTATAATGTGACCGTCACCTTTTATGCATGAATATATTATTTAGCATGAGTTT